>ALYI01004002.1:0-32057 GCA_001969225.1 Ceriporiopsis andreanae CBS 279.92 | reverse complement strand
ATATGTGTATTTTCGGGGGTCCTCAGTCGACGGGGCGGCGAGGCGGCGAGGCGTCGAGACCCCCGCACGCGCGATACTCCGCGGCGGTACGTAGCGAATTGGGTCGCGGGCGCGGGAACTTGAACGTACAGCCACCCCCGCCTCCCCACATGTGCGCGCGCAGACATTGACTGTGCACCCGCGCCCGAGGATACCGACAGCTGGCCACCCGCACGGTTTCGCCCCAGTCAAATTTCCCCGCCGGAGGCAATTCATGGATTCAATTCCGATTGCTGAACGACGATTTCCAATATCCAGACTCTTCTTGCCAATCCCTAATTACTGAATGCAGACTCGAAGCTCGGACGGCACGTTTCGTCAACCCTCAGGCTGCACGTACGTTGCCACCAGGGGGCGTGGCCGTGGCGTTACAGGCCGGCAAATTTCACGCCTCTCGCTGGCCATCTATTTTCCAATATTATGCGCCACGAGCAAACCCGCTGGCACTCGGCCGCCGCCATGTTCCAAGGGAAAGTCTCAGCCGCGGTGGACTGCAACGAGGCGCCTCCAAGTCACCCACCTGCAGTAATCGCCGTCCATTCTGCATTCCTAGAACGCGCAGAGAACTGCTCCCGCATACGCCCCCCGAAATGCTCGAGCTGTCTCGTACCCACTTGATTATGAAGCACGCAGATCCAATTTCACGGTCGCCAGGGCGCGACGAGAGATGGGGATACATTCCATCTGGGCCTCTCCGACCCGTTTGAGATCGCTGATTGACGGCGTCGCTTGTGCTAGGTGCGAGCGATCTCACTTGACATCAATGAATGCCCGCGTTCCCTCGCGTCAACTTAACTTCTAAATACCCGTATCTACGTTCTGCAGGCGGCTAGTGCTCGCTATCTCGTTCGCAACCCACTGGATCTGTCGTGGACGTCTTCGTTTCGCCAGATCTCGTCCGAACTGTGCTTGGCTTACGTCAGCCAGACGCATTGACTTTGTGAGTAGCGCCCGCGACCGACGTGCGGGCCGCGCCCTGCTCGGTGTCCTCAGAGGCTTGGGTGCAACATCCAAGCGTGTCGGATAACAGCGGCAGTACCTATGTGCGCCCCAGAACACGCCGGAGACCCTTGGCCAGCACACCAAAGTTGCCACGCTTTAGCCCCTTATCTCTAAATGACGAGACCCCCGACGCATCCGAGTCAGTAAGATCCTACCGAACGACGTGGATTCGCGTGGCTCGCGGCCGCAGCCTTCTCAGGAAACATCGGCCATGCTGGGTGCATCTCCCTGTTATGGGAGTGGGTACATGTCGCTGCATTTCTGGCTCGCAAACCGCTGCGCGACCGAAGGTTCCAGCGAGAACGGGTATTACAATTTGAGGCGTCCTATAATGATGGTGGGAATCACATCACGCCACTGTTTGGAGACACAAAGGAGGGTACATGATATAGTTCCGTATTTGTTCCGTATTCGTCCTCGATCCTGTTACGAAGCGTCGTGCTCGCGTTGCGCCCTGTCCTCTAGGCCGCAGTGCACTGTGCCGGTCGCGCGTCTTAGCCCGCTCCTCGCACGGCCGATGCACATCCCACGCGGGCCTCAGTCTCTTTCATTGCGCGCCGCAGACGAAGCAGGGCAAATTCTAGCCACGAGCATGAGGAGGACAATGAATGATCAGACGAATTCACGCACCTCTGCGTTGCGGTCGAGCCTAGAGGCGCGCGGGGCGTGTCTTAAAGTTACCTCCGATCTACTGCAGTCTGAATTGCCTCCTAAGCCGTTCACCCGCCCGTAAATCGCACCTTCAATCAGCGATGACGGACCTTGCTCGCTCTCCCAGGCATAAGCACATGGCAAGGCGGCGCAGGCTTTGGACCCATTCCGCGGTCGGCATTCGAGGCTCCTCGGGCACCATCCTGGTCGTCCAATAATGCGCGTTCGAGAGGCAGAAAAGGAACTCAGGAGGATTCGAGAGCGCAATATTGCCATCGAAGTTACGGCAAGACTGGCGCGCGCTCGCGCCGGCTCAAATGTCGGGTGAACGCTTTTGCGTATCCAAGCTCCGGTACCGAGCAAGCGCAGTGTAGCGCCCGTGCAGCGTCCATCTCAAGCCACAACGCCATCGGGAGGGCCATAACGGCCGTCCAGGGTGTGAGTATTCCGATGCGACTGCGCGGCGGAGCGCTGGTACTTTGTCTTTGCTCAGGATGAAGACAGGCTGAAGACAGAACTTGACACATTATTCCCAGTCAAAACACCGGTCGGTGGACGCGGTGTGTTCTGGAAGGCGACGCTTGGTCGGACTTGTCGCCGCCGTTATGCAGAGAGCGAAGGTCGTTTGCCTCGACGGACGCTATGGCCGCGGAATACGATGAGGATCAAGGAACTGTAGGCACAGTCGTCCCCCACAATGCGAGCCGTGACGTCAAAGTATCTGCAGCCTCGACCGCATGAATCACGGCAATTTATTGAGGAAGCTGGGCGATCGTCTTGAACTCAAGGCTGGATCCCGCCGTCTGGTCTTGGAAGGGTTCGATGGCACTCTCGTTATCCAGATGGGGTATGCAGCTCTCTCTCTCTCTTTCGAGCATCGCGCTCCTTAATTGCACGCGAACGTGAAGATTCTGACAAAGGGGACTCGAAGCGTACGACCATCTGTATTGCAGCGAGCCACATCAAAAGCGCATACGGCAGGAATCTCCGGAGCAATAATATGGACCTGCGCATACAAGTCTAGCTGCAAACAATATGGGAGAAGACACGCAATGGCGGGCCGGCGGCGAATCAGGCTTCGAGAGGCGGAGTGTCGACAAACTGGAGGTGGCTGTAAAAGGCTGGGAGTCTGGCGACCTGGCTGGTACCGCTCTTGACGGCTGCTTCTTGCACCTCCTGGACCTCTGCGTCGGTCAAAGTCACCTTCAGTGCTCCGAGATTCTCCTCGAGATACTGATTGATGCGTCAGCACGGCGCGAAAAAGCAAGAAGCATGTAAAAAAACTGACCTTGACGTGTTTGGTGCCGGGAATGGGGATCACATTCTTGCCCTGGGCGATGAGCCAGGCTAAGGCGACCTGCCCGGCGGTCGCGTTGTGCCGGGATGCAATATCTTTCAGCGTGTCGACCAACTTGAGTACGTTTGGGAAGTTCTCCTTGGAAAAGCTGAGGACAAGGTCAGTGAAGCCCGCGTACTGCATACTTCTGACACTAACCGGGGCAGGAAGCGGCGCGAGTCTTTCTCGGGGAAGTCATCAGGGCTTTTCTATCACAAAATTGGTATTTTTCCACTCAAGATCGGATATTGCACTCACATATTGGCCAGTCAAGATTCCACGTCCTAACGGGCTGTACGCGACAACGGCGATCCCGAGCTCCTGTGCAACCTTGAAACGTTCGGTGTTCTGCTCGTCCAAGTCGAAGGGCGAATATTCGATTTGGAGGGCGGAGATGGGGTGGACTGCATGCGCACGACGGAGAGTATCGATGGAGCACTCGGAGATTCCGATATACTTGACTTTACCAGACCTACGAAGCAATGATCAGCGTTCCGCGCATAGCTGAACCTTACAGGAACCCACTTCACTGCTTCCGCCATCGCCTTGATTGTCAGCTCCACCGGCACCTTCGCGTCCGGCCTATTGATTTCAGTCAGTCCCGTTTCAGTGTGCGACTCGGATATCGTATTGCAGCTACTCACCTATGAAGGTACCACAAATCCACATAGTCGACGCCCAACCGTTTTAGAGACTTCTCAAGAGCTCTCGTCGCATACTCGGGCGTGCCATTGATAACTGGGCCCGACGTAATGGGAGCCTCTAGGTCGAAGCCGAACTTCGTCGCCAGGAATACTTGGTCGCGCTTGCCCGAGCGCTTGAACCTGCAGTATTTCATCAGTACGCGCTGTCGTGTCCCCCAATATCGTCAAAAATACCCACCACCTGCCCAACAGATCTTCACTGTCACCGTAGACATCAGCGGTGTCCCACATGGTGCAGCCACTTGCGAAGAGAGCATCTAGTAACTGCAAATCAAGTAATCTTAGCGTGGCGTTATGACCAGAATATCGTGCAGGACGTACTTTGAGACGTTCCTCGTCTTCCAAAGGTACCCCGTAGTGGCCTGACAGGCCCATGAACCCATATCCGATTGCAGTCACGTCGGTGGAGCCTATTTTGCTAGTAGGGAGGGACATTGCAGGTAGATCGTGATGGACTTCACCAGCTGCTCGCAGCAGCTTTTATAAGATCCCTGCGCGGCGGCCTATACCATTTGGAGCGAGGTTCATCGCGCGCATGACGCGTCGCCGCCGCCCAAGTAGCCAGCCTTCGTATGCCGAACGTGATAAGAGGTCAATGTGGGAGTCGACAATGAGTGCGGACAGTCGCGCGTACACATCGGGCGGGGGCGATGCCGCCGCCCATTGGTCGAGGCGCGGGAATCAATAGGAATACTTGAATATTATTTTTCAGCGACGTTCACGTACTCGGCGCGCGGGCGCTAGGGGCCAGCACGACGCGATGGTATTCGTGCGTTGTGGCGCGCGTATTGCTGGGGATGGGGCGCATGCACTGTTGTTCACGACAGCGACGGTCATCCACGATTCCTTTGCGACCGTTCGCATCGCGCTGGTCACAAGCTACCGTCGGCGATGGGCTAAATCAGTAGAAACACGCCGAAGGGTATCACTGAAATGCAATTTGTGCGTTATGCATCTATTCAACATGTAAGAGAACGTGCGAGAACTTACTGTTTGCAACCGTTCCCCATTGTGCGGAAGCTACACTGACAGAATGGCGCTCATCAGCGCCTGAGCCAAGAATATCGGCCACGACATAGCCCCCGAGGTCGAAGTCGATTATCTGAGTGGTCATGACTGGAAGCAATGAGACGCACGCATGGTCGTGGATGTCGGAAAGATGCGTCGATCGGAGGAGGGAGTCCGGCTAAGATGTACCTCCCTGCGATCGTTCGAAGACAGCGGAAGAGACCGTACGAGGACGAAGGCGTCTTCAGAGACGGCCTGAGGAACACAGCCGCAAGATGACCGCGGTATATGCGCAGCGGGAAGTCGCGTGTGTGGTAAAGTCCGTCGCTAACTGCGAGAGCTGATCCCGAGGACGCGATCACTGACCATGAGAAAAGTAAAGCGTAAGTCGTTTCATTCAGACCTGCCATGACGCAAGTGACTATGCGACCTCACCTTGATTCAGAGTGTGTCCATACTGTGCTGAGCCGTTTGTTCACAGCAAGAGCGGACGGGTGCTTTGAGGAGCATCTCTGGAATTTGCCTTGTATGGGCATGGATCCTACACGGTGAAGACGGCCTGCCGAATAACAGCGGCGCTGACAACATACGCACCGGACATACCAAAGCTTCGATGGCAAATACCGCTAGACGTCGCCGTTATCCCGCATGCATTGCTGGAGCCGTTTCCAAGATGAAAGGATACCAGATAATGATGAGCTCCAATAAAATTCCAACAGACGTAGTAACACCTACCGATGTGTTGGGATATCGCCGGCTGCTGTTCCAGGACGGCTGCGGACCATATTCTGTGCTGCTCCGGATGCCAACGCGACATCACGAGTGCAGACTAGGACTGCTGGGGCAGGTACCCGAGCATTGTCCACCGCAAAGATTCCGCGTCGCGCTAAGGGCCGCATGGATCTCGTCGGGCGACGGATACCAGCAGGCGGATTGCGATCGCACTCCTGAAGGTACATGCGGTGCGCGGGATTCGCGAACATCCCCCATGGGGTATGCACAAAGCCAATCTAACAGGTCCCGGCGGTTCTATCAGCATCAAGAAGACAGCCAAGGGCCTCGTACCATGCTTCGCGCCCGACACAACCCCGGGACGACACCGGCAGTCTGTCGTACTGGTCGAAACAACCTTGTACGACAGGACATGGCACGTTGGGCCGTCCAGCACGTGTGGCGCGAACCTTGAGGGCTGATCCCGGCGGCATACTCGGAACGAACGCGGTGCAGCACGACTGCCTTTGGAAGGCGTTGCCACTGCCAAAGCGGAGTCGCTAGGCTCCCGGGACAAACAGCGGAGGTTGGCCCAATGTCGGATGCGGCCTGCGCAGCAGCCTTCACGCACGGCGCCTGGAAGCCTGCCACGAGGTAGCGCCGGCGGGTGCAATTTGTTAATTCAACACTGCGACGTGTGCGCTTGGGGAAGACGAGATGCATGCTGCAGGGCGCGCTGGCCCGAGACGGTGCTAGCTGGTCGCGGGCGGATCTCATCACTCGCGTCGTAAACGGTCAAGAGACACGAGGCGTGAGGGGGTGCATCAATATACCGTTCATTGGGACCTACAAACTCAGTAAGTATCGTTGCGCGTTCACGCAGTAAAGGAGAGCGCACAGCAACTTGCAGTTAGACATCTAACTTTTATGGCCCTTCCAAGATGATCCTCTCTACCTCCACATTGTGATCCGGTTCCTGTGATGAGGATAAGATACACCTACCACCTAAAGTGCAGGTGGGATAGTAGCATATCAACGAACATCACACTCATACGAGGGGTGTGGTGAAGGTCCGTGAGGGGGGATACATCGACAAGCACGGCCCTGGTGCTTTATAGGAAGAGTCAGCTCCAGCTTGAATGCAGTGCGCTCCGCTCACCTGATGTTTCTTGCTACAGAGGCAGCCCAGTGACCAGCAGAAAAGTGAATAAGCCTCTATTTTCCTCCGCGAATTTACCGTTGCTCCAAGGAGCCCAGTCATGTAGTTTGAATCTCGCGTTGCCAGTCAGATGCGGTGCAGTATGGCGCCGAGACACGCTGGAGGCGGGCGCGCGACGTGTCAAGAGCTCGCAATGCCACACACTGTGCAATCAGGCGTAATTTCTTATACCATGTAAATAGTTTTCTTCGTCGGTCTTCTCGGAAATTGCTCGCTGCTCTACGCGATCTTCTGAAAGATCACTGCTGCACGACTGCCGAGATTTCGCACAGGATACTACGAAGATGCGTTCAACATGAGCGAGGCATAAAGTGCAAGCGTGAGATGGCTGAGACAGACCTTGATTTCGCTGAGATAAAAAACGGCTGAACTCATGGGAAGGCCGTTGCAGGTATGCGTGAACGCCTCTCAACCCGCACGGCTATTCCAGCGTCCACTAGAGAACGGTTATTGAAGAATACTTGTGTTGAATATATGATAAATGAATGCACGTTAGAAGCAAGTTCTAGCAACTCTCATGAGTTGCATTGCCGCGAGCACCCACCTCAGTGTACGTAGATCATCGGAACATGCGCTTAGTACACAGTGACTGCGCGGGTATGCCTACTACCAACGGCAACCTTCCTGGGCAATCGCAACATAAATATGGCACACACCTTTACCAATTCAATGGCAAATAGAAGCAAAAAGTCGAGGAAGACAGGTGACGGTCGTGATCAAAGAGCAAGTCAACAACTCGTGAGATGAAGCGTCTATCTAATCTTATCGCCGCCACATGTCTTGATCGCAAATATTTGCGATCAATCTTTCGTGTGGTCACTTGCCCATTGACCACCACGAACGGTCAACCCCTGGCATATCTAGCTCAACAAAACTCTTGGTCGGCTGAGACGATTAGCGTTGTCGTGCACTCATCAACGCTTGTCCTGAAAGACATCGTGCGACCGAAGCCGAACTGTGTCGACCCCACTTGAAATCCGCTGTACTCGAATCATCTCAACTTCATCAAGACGCAAGCTGGTGGGTCCTGAGTGTCATGCGAAGATAATAGGCTGAATTTTATCGCTTTAGGGCATTGCTTTCTCTTACCAGCACAGTCATCTGCCTCAATGCCCGCTCACCCGTCACTTCCCTTGTGGCACCAGCTTTGTCTCCGTATTTGAATCGCATGTTACTAGCGTTGTGATGGCCACATACCCGGAGAAGACAATTTTTGGGGGCAGATATGTAACACACCAGCCGACCGACACGCGTCGCTATACTAAACAGAGCTCTTTTAGCCCGTCAGTGACGTCACCGACGTCGTCCACAAAAATCTTCGCGTCCACACCTACGTCGCGATAGCATCCTTAGCCAAATGGTCATATTATGTCTTGCCCTCGGTGCAGACCTTCGCCTTCACTCATGCTACTAGCCACACTGTTGTGAACGTCTTTCCCACGCATTAGAGGGCAACGGCGTCTTGGCGTTCAATCAGGCGCTCGGCGACGACAACGAGCGCGCAGTGCGACCCTCCTGTTCCTCCGCGCGGATCCGACTCCTTTGCTCGTAATGCTCTGTTCGCTGAAGTGTGGGCTCTTTCGTTCGGCCAGAGTCGTAGGTCATACTCTGCTGCGAGGCGATTATGAGTAATCCCGCCATATGATCCCAAATTAGTGGCGTCGGGTCTGGCTTCATTGACCCACCCTGTTCTCCTATTCTCACACTTGGCGGTCGCTGTCGAGGATTCTCTCGGTATTGTTCGGCAATGGACGGGTATGCATTTTGCTGACAGATGGGCTCGAATGCAATGACGCATGGATGCGTCGCGCCAGCCGGCGGGTACTTAAGGAGGCGTGCTCCTCGCTCAGTCACCCAACAACAAACTCCTGATCGTATACATACTCAGCTATGGCTCTTCCTACTCGCAGAATCGGAAACGACAACGTCAGTGCTATTGGCTATGGTGCCATGGGCATTGCGGCTTTCTATGGCGCGCCGTTGCCTGACGAGGAACGTTACAAAGTGAGCTCGTTCGTACTCATTATTTCACGACCCGTACTGAATATTACCTCGCGAAGTTTTTGGACAACTTGTACGACAGTGGCTGCCACTTCTGGGACACTTCCGACGGCTATGGGGATAGCGAAGACTTGCTCGGTCGATGGTCAGTCCAGTACCATAACTGCTATGAACCATCAAACTCACAGGCCCTCCAGGTTCCAGCGCACGGGAAAGCGCAATGACATCTTCCTTGCCACGAAATTCGGACTTGCAGGAGGCATACCAGAGCGAACTGTCCGCGCGGACCCGGACTACGTTCCTCAGGCTGTCGAAAAATCGTTAAAACGCCTCCAAACGGACCACATCGACTTGTACTACCTGCACAGACCGGATCCGACTGTCCCAATTGAGGTATTAATCCCGCCAACCGTGTATATGACTCGAGTCTTACGATTATTTTTCAGCTCACTGTCGGTGCCATGGCCGAGCAAGTGAAGTGAGTTCAATTCCTATCGTGAGGGATTATAGGGTTCTGACCTCTTCTCAGGGCAGGCAAAGTGAAGTACCTGGGCCTCTCGGAATGCTCGGAGGAGACACTCCGCAGAGCATATGCCGTTCACCCCATCACAGCGCTCCAGGTTGAGTACTCCCCCTTTACGCTTGACATTGAGGACCCGAAGGTTGGGCTGCTTGCCGCTGCACGCGAGTTAGGCATTACCATCATCGCATACTCGCCGCTCGGACGCGGTCTGCTCACGGGACGCTATGTACGTCTGTTACAATCCTTGTCAGATTTCACTATCTCACCCGTGATACGAAGACCTCTCCCGACGATTTCAGCGAGGGCGACTTCCGGCGCACCGTACCACGCTACTCCGCAGAAAACTTCCCGAACATCCTGAAGCTCACTGACGGGCTCAAGGCAATTGGTGAGCGCCACGGTGCGACCGCAGGCCAAGTTGCTCTCGCGTGGATTCTCGCGCAGGGCGACGACGTCATCCCTATCCCCGGGACGACTAAAGTAAAAGTGAGTGCCTATACCTCGAATCGGTGGATATAGCGCTGAACCGCTACCGTGCTGTAGTACCTTCAAGAGAACCTCGCCTCGCTGAAGATCAAGCTGTCCGCAGACGAAATCAAACAGGTGCGCGACATCGCCGAGACCGTGAACACGTCCAACGGCCCTCGCTACCCACCCGCTCTCGCCGCCGTTCTCTTCGGCAATACCCCTCCTCTGCGGAAGTAGTACCACCTGTGGTGGTGAAGGAAAGACAGTAGTAACATGAATTGACTCTACGTCTATGTGACAACGGTATATAAGTCTTGTATGCAATCTAATGCGTTAGGATCTAAAACATGGGTACAATCGTAAAGGCATAAGAGCGGACAGTATTAGTAGTACACCGCGTGATGTACAACATTAAATACTGATATCGTGAATCGTGGGTCAGTCGTGCATGCATATCAAAGGTCGCATGGTAAGCTGAAGAGCTTGTTGCCTGACGGTCAGTTGTTGACCTGTTGTGCGATGATGGAGCGTCATGCATCCAGGATCATAGCCTATAAGGTGCGCTGTACATGGTTGTCAAAGGATCGGTGGTCGCAAGCTCAGCGTATGTGCTGGACAGGATGTCGTCGCAGGATGATGGTCATCCAAAGGAAACAGCCGAATGCGACGAAGGCGATGATCTATAGATGATAGTCAGATGTGTCTGGACACTCTACCAAAATAGAACATCAAACGCACGCCGCTAAACAGCGAAGGTCGTAACCAGTTGTAGGTAGCTGGATTCGAGCCGAGAAGAGCGCCGCTGATCGGGGAGCCTGTGAAGAGCGTAAGGGAAATACAAACGGTATCGTTTGTGTGTGAGCTTACCGACGAGCCCGCCGAAGGCTAAAATTGTAAACGCAAGGCCCATCCGCGCGCTGCAGTTTCCCATCCAGTCAGAATTCCCATGCCTCTTGGGTCATGATATCAACTCACCCGATTTCTGAGAAATCGTCAGTAAGCTCAGCCACTAATGGAGAGTTCAAAGCTATGTCTGTAACCGCGAATCCGTTAGCAAGCGTCCTCTACGAGGCAATGATGCACTCACACGCTCCAATGAAGAAGCCAAAGAAGATTCCTACGAGAACAACGCCCACGACACTCTTCACCCCGATCATACCCAAGATGATCGCCGCGCAGCATCCCGATGAGAGTGTGACCATGTTTGCGACACCGAATGCCTGCGCGGCGAATCCTGCTGCCAGCCGCCCAACGAAGCTTCCGAAGTTCAGGATAACGAGCTGCATGAAAGATATTACTCAACGAGGAGGAAGTCATATTTAACAGATACTCAACTGAATAGAACGAGAAGGTCTCGTCGAGTTGATGTGAAATGGCATCGAGCTGAAGGTAGTATAGAGGGAAGTAGAAGCCGATAGTGAAGATCGTCATGCTAGAGTCACTTGACATATAAGCTATCGCTGGTCATGGACAAACAACGAAACACCCACGCACCCAAGAGTGGCAAGGATGTAGGCGCGGTCCTTCGAAAACTTCTTCATCGCAGGTATCAGTGGAGTTGTCTTCTGCGGCGGCGGCAACCGCGTGCGCATCAGCAAACACGCGATGAGCAACATACCCGACACGAGCCCCGCGCTGGCGCGCACGGCAGGCCCGAACCCGATGGTGTCGAACGTGTTGTTGAGCATGATCGGGTGGATGACTGCGCCAAGCGAGCTGCCCGACGCGACGATGCTCATCGCGAGGGTGCGCCGCGCGCGGAAGTAGTGTCCCACAACTGCGTACGACGGCACGTAGAGCATCCCAGCACCAATTCCTGCGCAGATGCCCTGAGAGAGGAAGATCTGGTAGAACTGGTTGGGTTGGGCAAGGGAAAGCATGAAGAGCCCCAGGGAGAGGAGGATAGAGCCGCCATAGACGGCAAATTTACTGGGATGTGTGAGTGGCAGAAGGCGCCAACAACGAAGCGTGCTCACAAATGTCCATGGTCGTATAGGAGACCTGCGAAGAGACCGCCACCAATGACGAGAAACGCGTTCACGCTCCCTATCCACCTGTGAGGTCGACTGTAAGTCTGGGGTAGCATTCGCGGTATGATCTGAGGACGTACGAAATCGTAGATGCAGATTTGTTGGTTATGTACTCTCGCACGTAGAAGTCTACAGAAAGGCTAGTGTAGTGGAGCCCAATGCATCTGAGGCCTAGGACGCACCTTGATATACGCCGAAGGATGTCGTGTAGCCAAATCCACAGAATTGAATGCAGAATCTGGGGCGGATCGTGAATCTTCAGCTTCAATCTCACAGTACAGATCCACTAGTTTGCTCACGCGCCAGCAACCGTGAACCAAGCTTGAAAACCTCCTTCAGGAAAATCGGATGCCAATGGTGTGGTATGTGGCTCCCGAGTGTCCTCGACGGTATATTCGTCGTCGTCTTCGTTCTTCCCTTGTACGGCAGCCTCCACATCTATTCCCTTCTTATCGAGCTGTGCTCCACGTCCAATCTTCGCGTCTGACGGCGCCCTGGACCTTGTGCGTCCAGATACGATAGTACGCTCCTCTGCAACATCATTCATTGTTGTCTGGGGAGTTGCGGGACAGTGACTCAGTGTCGGCTCGGCACTTCCTGGGACGGCGATTTTCCGTTATAAGAACCGGCGAGCGCTGTTGTCGGAATAGTAACGGATATTCGAAAGGGCCAGCACTGAAGGAAAAGTGACGATGCGCTTGCCAGTCGAGGGACACTAGTAGTCCGGGAGAAGCTGGGGGTGCAAAATGAACGTTGAAGAAACAAAGATAGGTCGTGCATGCCTGCGTGTCGTGCAAACGTTGTCTGAGGGATTATCAGTTCATGCCCGACACATACGATGAGCCAGTTTGGAGGCATTGTGATGAACGCCACGCTAAAACCTTGACAAGCAAATATCCCTTCCGTGCACGGAGAAGGCCGTGAGGGCGGTCCTCGGCAGTACCGCAAACCGTGGCACTCCTTGCAACCTGCGAAGAAGGCCGAGAGAGTGCCTGGCAATAAACTGGTTAATTGAGACATGGTCACCGTAGAGAAGGAGGATGGAATTTTCGAATATTATGGTCGCCTGAGTTCGGCTCATCATTTTTCCTCAATTTCGGGGCGCCCGTGAATGATGCGATACTCTGATGGGATTCTCATCTTGAACTCATATCTCGAGGTGAGTTGACAAGCAAACACAATATATGAGCAATGCATCCCCCAGGAATGCACAGAGGCAAGTTACAAAGGCACAGCTCACGCTCGCGATTCGGTGAGTGAGAAGCCGATTCTTACTATCACCATAGCCCACCGCAGTATCCTAGGCGCGGGTTTGGCGTGGGTGCAATGCGTATGACAGATTGGGTATCTACGCGAGCATCGGTGTGGTAAATGAACTATCATTCACCTGATCACCTGTCGCGTAGTGACTTCAGTTAAGATCATTGATAGCGGTCATCGCTTTCCGAAGGCCGCCTGCCGACATACAGTGTCCTATAAATCAGGCTGGTTTGTGATGGGACTAGTCAATAACCAACAAACAACCCATCCCACATCGACAGCTAATGGCGCCAAACTACCCCGCCGAGAAAAGAGAAATTCTCCTCGTGTACAACCCAGACGAGACGACAGAGGAACAGGTACTACCAGAAGTAGGTGGGACATCGAGTTCGACCAGCACAAGCATACTCCCAGCTCTAGACCAGGCCGACAGCTATGCGCAATCTGATTACGACGACGCACCACCTCCCACGTACGACGAGTCTGCTGCAGCGTATGCTAATGCATCCGGCGAAGACGCGCCCGCCCACAGTCGTCTAGTCGAAAAACAGCGTGTACGTCCGCAGGTGCAGATTACCGAGCGATACGAAAACGTCGGTGGAACCTCCAGCCAAATGGCTCCTTTATCCTGCACGCCTCCGGTCCCATCAGAAGGTCCATTTGCCCCTACACACGCCCATTCGCCGCCTTCCGTTCCTCCAACTGCTCTTCGCGACACGTATAACGCGTCTCCTGTGAGCTTCCCCTCCCCGAGTGTATACACCGCATCCACTGCGACGCTTCTCGACCGATCGTCTTCACTGAGGTCGGACGCGTCCTGCCAGCACTCTTTCTCACCATCGCAGAGCCTGCCGCCGCCTTCCTCGCCTTTGAGCACGTTTTTGACTACGAGCTACAAACTCCCACCGCCCGTCCAACCCTCCATATCCTCTAAGTGTTCAAGTCGCCCTGTCAACGTCAGCACACCTAGGCTGTCTGCGCGTGTTATGTGCCCAAACACTCCCGGTTCGCTGACTTACGGCCTGAAAGGACTGATGTCGTCGGGGGGTGGCGTCACGCAGCTCCTCACGCCGCCGCCGCCATCGTTCACTCGTGTACCGCCTCTAGATCGTCCGTATACGCCGTTTGCACCGTGCGCACTGCACAGTCACAGTCGACGCATGGAGGACGGCTTCCCAGCCCTCGCGCCGCCCGCACCACAACCACACCCCTTTTCAACACACGATGTGAACGAGGCCGATTGGCTGGCGTTCTTGGGCCATGTCAAGCGGGCTGGGACGATGCCCACGATGGATGTGGGCCACATCGTGACAAATCTCGCGCCGCGCGCGTTGGGTCTCAACGTCGCTGCTGGTATGTCATGGCTATCTTCGCGCGTCCTATTAAGTGGCTGACGGTGGCAAACAAAATATTTAGGACTCCTCGTCTCCAAGGCCATGGAGGCTGGTAGCCAGAAACCACGTAGGACGGGCCCAATAGCGGAGCTTATTGACCAATGGAACTACGTGAGTAAACCTGCAGCCGTCTCGCTACATGATCTTCACTCACTGACTTGCTTATCCGCAGAACTTCTTCTGGCCCCGTCAAATGGAGGTCACTCTCGCTCAAGGGCGCGTAAGGCATAGCGGTGTAGGAGACGACCTCCCGCCTGATATGCGTGGCCATAGCGGCAGCATTTACGCCCCATCCGCCCACCGGGTCGCGTCTTCAGATGGCTCGCTGTCTGAGTACGATGCAGATCACTTCGACAGCGCGTCAACCATCGGATTCACCGGGAAGCATGCGGCACGCGAAGCGCTCAGGCAGGCGAAGAAAGATGTCAAGCAGTGCCGCAAGGCGGAGAAGCGTGCGTGCCGCTCGGAGAGACGCGAGATGAAGCAAGAGGGTCGGAACTCACAAGAGGAGCAGTGGCGGCTGATCGTGTCTTTCAGACAGCCTGTCATTTGAAGTTTTTACGAGCGCGTTGTGCTTAGGAATTGTGAACGATGTGCTCAGGGTATGTTCGGACAATGCCATAATTATTTGATAATCATTTATTGCAGCACATACAGGCTAGCCGTCCTCATGATGGACAGTCTAGGCTCTCGTCGAGTGACAACCGAGAGCTTGTTACATTGCGCTCCTTTGAATTCGTACCACAACCGCATCATCCGCCTCACTAACAAGATGCTACCGTCGTCCCAGTGACATGCCTCAACGATCACGATGGGTGGCGACGCAAATCACACCGGTGAGAATGGGATGGCCAGATTCTTGCGCAGCCATGATACGAACGGGTCGGCTCCATCTTGATATAATCCAAATAGCTTTGCCCTCTGTAGTACAGAATACAGGCTTCGGGCACACGCCGAGTGCAGCGTTCCTAATTTGGCGCAGTGAACGGGCGTTTATTTCCTTTCCTGTCTTGACTACATTTGGCGGTACAATTCCTCCTAGCCGCCACACGCGTTGTCGAGCCCCTCGTAGACAACGATACGATAGATTTCATCATGATATAAGGGTCGAAGATGATCTACAAACATTGAGACTAGGTAGACGCCTTGTCAGCACAGTATCGCGTATGCATCGTGGGCACGTACGTAATAAGTGTTCAGTGCCGTGCAGGTTGTCCCAGCGGCGCAGAGTGTGCTGTACATAAAGCGGTCAATGGATTGTGAACGAGCGTACCCCAATGCGACTTACGGGCCGACGTAGTTCTGTCCACCACACTGGAAGGTAACAGGTGAGAAACTGAACCGCGAATTCAGGGCTCAGCAGTGGGACACATACCTGACCGTACTGGGCCACCGTAGCAGCGGTGCTGGTCGGGATAGGAGCGGAACTTGCGGGCAGACTGGGCGATGACTGCGCCGGCGGGGAACCCCCCGCGGTCGTAGCCGGTGGGGGCGCTGCGGTGGTAGCTGGCGGGGAGGCACCTGGTGTATCAAGGTAGCCGTATGCCGCGTTGCCCCAGTCACCTGTACCGCCACTGGAGAAGGTGAGCTCCAAACCTACATATACTCTATACTCGAAGGATCAGAAAACTCACGCAAGGAGAACCGGGCCACCTGAACCAATTGCACACCATCAATAATCCGACGCAAGGACACGCAAGTCGTTCGCGTACCTGGAGCAGTGTAGTTCGGGGTAGTAGGCGTGATCTTGTACAGATCAACCAAGATGCCCGGGTCGTACGGGTCGTACGAGCCTGGAAGCGGGATGCCCTCCGGCAACGATACGCTTCCACCGTTAGTGACTTTCACCTGCAGACAGTTCGGGTAGAACTGTGCACCCATCACCTGATCAGCAACGTGCAACCCGAGAATCTTGACCAACAATAAAGTGTCAGCGTCACGTCCAGGAATGCAAAACGACACGCCTGTACCTCATGCCGAATGATGTATTCGCCTTCCTTGAGCCCTGCAGGAATCTGCACGCTGTAGACTTGCGTCTCCAAGCGGATGACGTTCTCTCCCCAGGGAATATCTCCTCTTTCTGGGTTGTCTAGATATATGCACTCAGCGATGACAGCAGATTCTGATAAAGGTGACCTTACATTGATCTTGATCGATTTCTACAAAGCTGTGAGTTACTGGCCGCAGATCACCAGGGGAAATGTTGCTACGCACTAACCCAGACATTGCCTGTATCACCCTTGAAGTTCGCACATCCGTTGGGACATTCAGCAATGTAGGTCATGACCTGCAGCCACACCGTCTTCAGCACCCCGATAGGAGAAGCAGACATTCAGACTTACCGGCCTGCAAAATCATCAGTTTCATGAGTTATTGTCAGTATACGGCAAGGACTTACCCAGGGTGGACCGAGTACCAGTCCTCCCAGTCAAAGGTGACAAGACTTCCAGCGTCGGCTTCAGCCAAAGGCGTCACGGGCACGTTACCACCCGGCTGGAAATTTGGCAGAATATCAGCCAGGATGACGAACCGGAGATAATATCAACCTACGCCACAGGTGATATCGGGGCCAGTAAAGTTAGCCGCAGGGCCGTACGTGTTGAGCTTGCGCAGAGGACTCGTGGGGTCGACGGCAGCGTACGCATCCGCAGCTGGGTACGTCCCGGCGGAGGTGGTGACCGAGTGCACCTGGCCGTGGCCGAGGACGAGCGGCGCCGCAGAGGCAAGCAGTACAAGCGATGCAGCTGGAATTCTCATTGTCGTTGGAGTAGGCCTTCACCGAAACCAGGCCACCAGGTTCACGAAGCTTTATACCACGCGCCTCACGGTTCGCCGCTCTGCTGCATGCAAGTATTGAGGGAAAACCATGGTTGCATGCAGCCCCTGCCGCCTCTGCCGGGCGTGTCTATTTGCGTCCTCGAATGGGTGGTATGTTTCGGACATGTTCCTGCAGACATGACCCCGCAGAAATGGATGACCCCGCAGAAATGGTGCAGCGAAGCAGCGCGCCCGCCGGTACCGAAGGAACGATCACCTCTCGAGGATCCGAAGAAGGCTGATGTGGGGTAAATGCGGGGAAAGGCTTGGCCGACGTGCGGACTGCCAAGAGCGCTTCGGTTAGCCCTCGGATGTGCTTCGGTGTGCTTACCTTGCGACGCTTGTGGCCCCATACATTCCGGAGGATTCTTGGGGCCATATGGCTTCTTCGACGCAAGGCCTTATGGAGCTCAGACCGCAGCTCGCCTCGGCACCAAAAAATCCACGATCGCAGACGACACGATAATCGCGCTCAAATGACTGTAGCTTTGATTTTCGAGGTGTAGTTTGTACAGGAACCGGTCAAGTATCCGTATATCACAGACATTGCGACTATAATTGGCGGTCAGAGAGCACTCAAGATAGACTATTCCAAGGAATGCTCACGTAGAAATCATTCAGCGCCGTGCAAGTCGTACCAGCAACGCAGATCGTCCTATCAACACTATTCAATCGACTGTTCCAGGGCAAGCGATGCAAATACTCACAGCCCCGTCCAACCCTGTCCGCCGCACTACAGAATACAAGCACTATCAGCAACGTTGCTCGACATCGACGCTATCCCGCCGGACAGCTTACCTGTGCGTACTTCTGCGCCGTCTGTCCGGATGGCGGAGTTGCCGATGGGAGTGAGCTGGTAGGAGGGACCGAAGCAGGGGGTGGGGGGGGAGTTGCTGAGGGCGTGGAGCTCTCGGGCGGAGGAGGCGCCGCGACCGTGCCGTTACCGAAGGCGTCGTTCGCCCAGTCGCCAGATCCGCCCCTTGTGCACACCATCAAATCAATACGAGCGGGCTTGAAGTACTTATGTGGACTCACTTGAGCAAGACTGGTCCACCTGGGGGACACGGATATCAGGCATTAGTATTTCCCAACGACAATGAATTGAACGGAAGAATTTGAACGGAAGAACAGGATCGACGTACCTGGAATAGTGTACGCAGGCGTCGTCGGCGTGATGCGCCACAGGTCGACGAGGATGCCGGGGTCGTGTGGGTCGTATGAGCCAGGGAGCGGGATACCAGCGGGGAGCGCGACGCTGCCGCCGTTCGTCACCTTGACCTGCAGACAGTTGGGATAGAACTGCGCGCCCATCAGGTTGCCCGCGACGTGCAGGCCGAGGATCTAGTACAACCGGGCGAGGAATGAGCAAGATACTGATACTGATTGTATCCGGAGGGAGAGGCGCACCTCGTGGCGGAGAATATATTCGCCATTCTGCAGGCCGGCGGGAACGGTGACCTTGTACTGGTTTCCGCGCAACCTGATGACGTTCTCGCCCCATGGGATATCAGAGGCTCTGCTGGGGTTGTCTAGAAGCAACTGCATAAGCACACCATGACGAGAGTACACGAGAAAGATGCATACAGCCGTCTTGGTCGATCTCTGCGAATCGCAATATGGATCAGCATCGCAAACGGAAACGCGATGAGGAAAGTTGTACTCACTGACCCACACATTCCCGGTGTCACCTTTGAAGTTCGCGCATCCGTTGGGGCATGCGGCGATGTATGTCATGACCTAGCCATGATAAGCCCACGCGGCCATGAAAATCTGACATCACATTACGTACAGGACTACAAGATATTGAGTGACGACACGGTAACAAGAAAGAAACAAGCTCACCCTGGGTGAACAGACGTCCATGAGCCCCAATCAAAGGTGACGACGCTTCCGGCTTCGACCTCTGCGAGAGGGGTAACGGGCGTATTCCCACCGGGCTAAACATATTCATCAACATCCTCAGCAAGAGAAGAGCGTGCAGTGAAACTCACGCCACAAGTGATATCCGGGCCCGTAAAGTCCGAGGGCGGGCCATAGGTATTCAGCTTCCTGAGCGGGCTGGCGGGATCCACGGCAGCATACGCGTCGGCGGCGGCATACGTCCCCGACGACGTGATGACCGAGTGGACCTGCCCGTGTCCGAGGACAGCGGGCAGGGACGCGGCGAGCAGTACAAGAGAGGCGGCTTGTATGCGCATGACTTTGAGATTGAGAGCTGAGGCTTGAGATATGTTTGCCAACGACGAAAGGCCTTATATAGCTCTACGGGATGACGAGGTGGATAAACCCTGGAGAGAGTGCCCGCGTCATGGGCGACGGCGAGAGGTGCGCGGACCATTGGCGGGGGATATTCTGCGCATGGGTACCTGGCGGAGGCTGCACGGAGCAGCTGCACGCGCCCAGATAGGTCCTGTTCCCCACAATGTCCAGTGACTGAATGCCAAGGACACCGGGGAGCTCTCGGGAGGTGCAGGTCGACGGTGCTTCGCGTGTGACACTGCACTTCAACGCTGCTTTCTCGATGTCTTGGCATGCCAGTCAGCAAGCCGTGCAGCGGCGACCCCATCCGCACAGATAACCTGGTGCCCCGAAGATAAGTCTTGCGCGTATGTATATGTTTTTCGACTCACAGAGGCTCGCAGGTGCTTTGCGAACAGCGATGTTCATCTACTGATGTACAGCGATAATATGGGCTTGGCATCATGGAACGCCCGCATACAGTGTGCTCGAGCGGTTCGTATAGGGTCCCGAGACGGCGGACACGCGTCAACGATCTTCGAAGACCTTGTGTGATTCAAGGCATATCCGAGTCTGCAGAGCTGCGGTGAGTACTGTACACTTGATAGTCAAAAGTGGCGGAGTAGACCTGGCGTGACCTAACATCTGAAATTGAGCAATAAATTAGCATTGATGCACTATACATTTCACCATGTCCGCGACTAAATCGCCAGTGATGTGTTCGTCAGGTTATCGAAGACGACCGAGATCAATGCAACGTGTTCATCAACGTGACGGCGCGAGGTTGATCATCGTTTCCGCTGAGGCCAAAGTATCGAAGGTCAAAAGGGCACATTTGGTGTGCACTGACCTAGGTTGAAGCAAAAAGACCATCGTGGCGGGAGACAAGTCGCGACGCACACGTAACGCCCACAGACCCCGACGGCTGTCCCAAACTGGTCAGCGTCGGGACGGTGAGATGATCGCCGATCCAGGTCGGGGCGCTGTCACACTTGCGAGCCCCACGGAGAGCCATCCAATGCTCGTCGCCGTGCTGTGCTCGTCGATCGCGAAGGCGACACAGGCTTACACACCCCCGCGTCTCTCAATGCCCGGTCGGAGAACGCAAAAATTCTCTGCCAGGAGGTTACTTGAGCCCGACAAATAAACAGAAAATTTCGAGTCGCAGCGAGAAGATAGGTGGCTTTATAACTAGTGTTATTTCATTTGGCCGCGCAGGTGCTAGTAGCTACTGACATAGATATATGATACAGCGGGCAACGTCCCTGACGGCGACGATTCTCACGACGACGCGTCGTGTCAAGCGATGAACAAAAGACGAGAAATGAATCGATGAGAGGTGAGAGGTGGACGACAAAAGGAGTGTACGTGCGTTGATGCGCATGCAGCTGCGATGCGATGCGCGAATCAAGAGATGTAGAGTAAGGACGAGATGCAGATGCGGGATGCGATTGCGGATGCGGATGAGGCAGAGCGAGGCGGGCAGAGAGGGGTGTGGCGATCTTCAGATCGGTAACGAGCGCAGACGTAGATGGCGGGACCACAACGAAGCGCAGAGCATTAGGGAGACGGAACGCGCGAAGAGCGAAGGGATCGTAAATTAGCACATGCCAAAAGAACAAACGGGCAGAGAATTGACATCGACAACGAGCGCGAGCCGTCCGTCCGGCTGTCGCTGCTACACACATACTCGACCTCCATGTACGGGCCAGCGAGCTTTCCGTTTTCTTCTTCTTCTTCTTCTTCTTCTTTCCTTTCCTTTCTTTTCCCGTCCTTTGCGTGCCACCTGGACGCCCCCCCAGCGAGGGGACCGCACGAGTGCGGGACACGCGCGCGAGCGCGCTTAGACGTGCAGGCTGCCGAACATGTCCACGAGACAGCCCGCGCACTTGCCAGGCTTCTCGGACAGGTTGTTCGACATCCGCGACGGCGGCGGCACTGACGGGCCAGCCCGCTGGACCGACGGAATGGGCGCAGGCGTCGACGCGGCGGGCGTGGGCTCGATGTCGACGACGCGCACGACGGCCTTGCCCTCGAGGACACGGCGCACCTTGTCTGCGTCCCACTGCGCGCCACGCCCAGGAGACGGTGTGCCGGAGAACGCGTCCCAGAACGCGGAGCCGAGCTTGCCCAACAACGTTTGTGATGCAATCGATGCGAGCATCGCCTGCTGCTGGTGCGTGGGGTTCGCCTGGGGCTGGTTGGACAGATTCGAGGGGCGGAGAGGGGCAGGCGGCGACGAGCTGCTGACATAAGCACTCGAGGAAGGTTTGCCGGCGAGAATTGCCGAGAGCGTGGGGCTCTTCGCAAAGTAGTGCGGGCGAATGCCGCTGGCGAGACCTGTGAGTTGCTGCTGCTGTTGCTGCTGCTGAGGGGGTTGTTGCTGTTGCTGGTGATGCGCCGCCTGTTGCTGGGCCATCCGGCCCCAGAGCTGCATGCGGTATCTAAAGTTTCGATCACTGCGGTCAGCGTTAAAAAAACCAATGCCGAAAACAAGGGGGCTTACGCGTCGAGGCTCTTGAGTGTAAACGGATTGGTATCGGTGAATGAGTCGAATGGCGTCATCTGCATCGGCAGCGAGAGCTCCTTCTGCTTGTCCTGGTTGTCCTGCGCAGCATGGTTGTTGAGCGCGGGATTCAGGTTCTCCTGGAGGATCGGGCTGCGACGGCCAATGGGCTTGCCAGACAGCACGTTCGACAGCTCGGGAATGAGTGTGGTGTGAACAGGAGTAATTCCACCAAAGCCGCCGAGGTTGCCACCCCAGAAGCTGCGGCCGCCCACGCGAGGTGACATTGCCACATCTTTGTGGACGTTCGGTACGAGCAAATTGGGGCTCTTCGGTGTCTGCGGAGGGCTGCGAAGGGCGGTAATAGCTGCTGGGATAGCTGGCAGGGGCGCCGGCGGTGGCAGGATAGGCGTGTCGGCCCGCCCACGACCATCGAGCAGGGCCTTCTTGAGGGCTTGGATCTCCTGGCGGAGAGCAGAGTTCTCGGACTTGGTGCTACCAAGCTCGGTGCGAATGGCATCGATAAGGCGGTCGCGCTCTGCGATGTCGCCCTCGAGCGTGTTGATGTACTCTGCGGTGGCGTTAGAACTCGAAAAATGTCATGTCAACGATGGCAGTGCCTCACCCTTTCGGCGAACACGGAAGTTACGCGCACTGATCTTGTTGCGCAGCTGCCGTTTCTCCTTGCTCGACATCTTCTTGTACTCCTCGGGCGTCGGTCGCCAGTCGTCGGGCTCGCTGCTTGTTGTCGAGAGCATGCCCGCGGGCTTGCCCTCTTTCTTCTCCTTCTTTGTGATCCCTCCGGACTGGACCGTGCCTTTCCGGTTCTTGCCCTTGCCACCGACCTTTATTGGCTCAATGTGCAGCATGCCGTCCTCTTTGCCCTTCTCCTCCTCGTCGGCGTCGTCCTCGTCGTCGAGTTCGCCTTCATCCTCTTCGAACTCGCTCATTGGGGTCGACACAGACGGGGTCGTCACGGCGGTGGGATCTATCGTGACGGGAGAGTCCCCCGACGAGGGCGAGCTCCCCGAATCGGGGCTGCTTTCCTCTGTCAAAGGAAAGGCGCCGAGGAAGTCAAAAGGGGCGGCGGAGGACGAGGCGTAGGGATCGACCTTGAGCAAGTCGTCCTGGAGGTAAAAGTTGAAATATTCGCTTGTCGTCGTCTCGAAGGGATTCGGGGGAGTCAGAGGGAGCTCCGCGTAGGATGTGGAGGGTGAGTTGGACGAGGAACGAGAGGACGAGCCCATGGCCGAGGGACCGGCGAGCATATCCATGTGTAAAAAGTCTTCAAGACTGTTGCCAGCGGCGAAGCTGGTTGCTGTGGGTGGGTCGACGATCATGACTGGGACGAAAGAGACGATGGCGAATGGGACTTGGGGGGCGTGCTGAGATGAGGGTTTAAGACAAGGTGGATTTGGCGCTTACCCGCTGCCGCAAGGCTGCGCGTATGTAAGATTAGGCGCCGGAAGGTGGCAGAACGAGGAGGAAATCAAAATCATCGCAGCAACGGCCATGCGCAGGCACGATACGTGGCACGCAACCCCCCCTGGAGGCCCTTTCGACGCTGTATATTTGTGCACTGCAGCCATGAAATGCGCTCGAAAATGCGACGGTGAGAAGATGTGGCACCAGGTGCGGGTTGGGGGGCGACCCCTTACGCTGGTCCAGAGCTGCGCGCCATATTGAAGAGACGTCCACCCTAACGCTCCCGACCCCTCCGAAGACCGTCATAACCTCGCAGGGCATTTCGTGCCGCTCTGCCTCGCACGCCGCCGTTTCAGATGTCGACCGTGCAACAAGGCGGAGGCACGATGTACGCCTGCAGAGACATCGCGATTCTCGCACCGGTTCGAAAGATTATCTTTTCACGCATTCAACACGAGTGTGACGACATGTTCGACCGCGACCTTGCCGAGGATTTAAGGTTATCCATGCGTTTATCCTCGCGATTATATAAGCGTCATCGCCACAAGCGCATCTTCGCTCCCTCGAGCAGAGGCACACCGCGTCTGTGTGCGATGACTCGAGCAGTACAGCCGCGCAAATTTCAGGTCGTGCGTGACGGATACAACAAAAACAATTTTGATCCCCAAACAGCGGTGACCGGGGAAAAATATCGAGTCCATTAGATCTGGTGTACAAGATTCTTGACCCGAGTACAATCGCTGTCGAGCTATCCTGGTCGCTGTCCGCACATGTGCTCGTGCTCGTGGTCGTCCCGAGACAGCTTGAAGAGGGTCGCTAGCATGCTGGACATGTCGAGGACTGATGTGGCGTTGGCGACCCCGCGCCCTCCCTTGAGTACAAACAAAAACACATCAAATTACGAATTTGAAGAGTACAAAACTTATATGGATGCCAATGTATCGTATCGCGGGGTATACGGAGGCGCGAAGCCCCTGTTTCAATCTCCAGGGTCCTGTATTAACTAGTTCATTCTCCTCGTCTACGCTTCATCACCTAACGCGCATCCCCCACCCGATCAGCTCGAAAAAGATTGGCATGCCGCCCACCGCTATAAATGCAATCCCGCAATACACAAATACCTTCGTGAGCACTGGGCGCGGGAACAGCTCGTTAGTAAGGAGGACAACGTGACTCGCAGGAACGCCGCTCACCGTCCGCATCATAATGCTTCACGACCTCCGCGTCCTTCCCGCCGAGCTCCTCCAGTCCCAGGCTCATCCCCAAGCCCACCCCGTTTGGCGCGATGCCCGCCGCCTTCTCTGACCGTCCGCGCACAGAACGCAGCTTGATGTCCCGTTTGCTCAGCACGAGACGGCGGCTCGCCGCGGTGCTCACGCCGTCGACCTCGAGCTCGACCATGCCCGGCAGATCGAGCACCGACGGGAATGCACGCAGGTGCTTGTCCTGCGGCACGTTTTTGTAGTCCGTCGCGGGCGTGTAGAACCGACGGTTGGGCAGCGTCATGAGCTGCGACAGGAACCGGTACATCGGCGGGAGTATACGGTGCAGCAGGAACTTCGCGATGATGCGCCACGCAAAGATCGCCATGACGCCTGTGTGCGGTTGATAAGCATGAAAGGTCAGGTAGAACTTGAGGCGAGCTTACCGACGACCATTTTAGCCACAGCGATCGACCACCAGGTCCACATTTCTGACAGGGTGCCGTTGGGGCTGCCTGCCATGACGCTTTTGAAGAAGGTGTGGTCGTACCCGTGCTGGGCCATGTACCACCGCGTGAGCGACTCGCCCATGACGACGGACATGAACGCGATCGCGTCTTCGAAGCACGGGCAGTCGTCGACGGGCTCCGGGTGCCTGTGCACGCATAGCAGACACAGCGGCACGACAATCGCTGGGACTAGCAGAACGAACGCGTCAGAAACCGACACCGCACGACGGCAGCTGCAAAGAACGAACCGCTCCAGCCATAGTTTTTCAGCCAGTAGTCCAGCGCCTCCCCGTACAGCTCGAAGAAGCCCCAGATGGACGCGCCGAGCACGACGCCGACCGCGCAGTCCGTGAACGAGTGCATCGCGGTGTAGAGGCGGCCGTACACGATCGACACGACGTACAAGGTGAGCACGACGGCGGACACCCAGTACGTGGTGCCTGAGACCACCATCTGCGAGAGGTCCAAGTCACCGGAAATGACTGTTCCGTTTTGCGGCGCGGCATACGGCAGGCCTGCGAGGGCCACGGGCGTCTTCGCAAGCCGATGGATGACCGTGAAGAAGAACAGCGCGATGGAGACGCTGTTCGTCGAGTGGGTCGACGGGAACCCGTACTCGAGGTGGTGGTTCCCGATCGCTAGGAGGTAATTTTAGCACCGACCGTAGCGGTGGAAAAATGCACTGACTGAGCCGCGAGACAGGCGGGGCGAACGGCCTCGGCGCGCACACCATGTCTTTCATGAACGAAGACAGGTAGACACCGGCCGCGAGCACGAATATCAGCCTGTGTGCTGCGTGTCAGCCCCGCGTATGCGTGATGAGCGAGCGACGCACCCCTGCGTGATCTCGTGGTACCCGAAGAAGCAGAACGCGGGGAGCAGCGTCATGAAGAACGTGTGCGTGCCTAGGGACGACGTATTGACGAAGTAGGCGTCGAGGAAGGGCGTGCGGACGCGGTGCTGTGGTCACAGTTGGGTCAGTGTCTGCGGCCTGGTTCGACGGGTGCTCCAGCATCAACAGGCACACCGGCGACTCGCACACACGCCCCACGTCAGGTAAGGACTGCGCATTCTGTTGCGCTGGCAAGCAGAATGACGAGCGCGGCGACGCACACAAAGTCGAGATGTGTCTGTCGGGCTTGGGAAAGCGGGAGACTCAGCGGACTTTACTCACCTGCATGGCAGCGAGGACGTCGGACTCCCAGGGCAAGTTCTGCATGATGCACCGCCTCACCATCGCAACTGCGGGGAGCAGCTGCTTGTCGTACACCTCGCTGGGCAGGAGACCGATGCCCCCCGGGTGCACCTCCATATCGCGATTCTCGCTCTTCTCCACCGCGACGCCGTCGTACTGGACACCGTTGTACGGCATGCCCGCGCTCTTCTCGCTGTGGTTCACGGCGAACGACAGAGAGTCGTCCGACATATCGGACATCGTAGACATCGTCGAGAGCGTGGACTGGTGTTTGTGATGCCCGGCGACAGGGGAATCTTGGCGGTAGGCGGCCCCAACGGCGGCCTGGTCTAGCAAAGTCATTATAGCGTCGTTCCTCTTGTGTCAGGCGGTGTTCAAGAAAGAGTCATGTACAGGCGGTGGTGGAGGAGGCAAGAGGCGTGGTGGGACGAAAGGGTACGAACAACGGTGACGGTCGGCACATGACGCTCGCAAATTGAGTCTCATCAGCTTGATGCCGCCGTCTCTGTCCGTTTCATGTCATCCCCGTAGTGTCCTTACGAAGCCTTACGATGCGCGACGGAGAAATAATTACACGGCGAGAGGCAGCCAGACCAACAGGATGCGAACAGAGGCCTCAGGAGACTCGGAACAAGCAGCAGTCGCGACCTAGGTCAGGCTTGGGCAGGACACGGTTCAACACGCGTACCGCGTCATGATAAACGCAGCGAAGCTATCAATAATCGCGTCTACAGCTACTGTACATAGTACACTACTCTCACGAATTGTGCGGAGGAGAGGGGGAGATACTGAGGTCACAGATGCGCTGGACGTACTGCGAACAGGTGTGTTAGCGCTTGTGGAAGAGGATCATCACGGAGGACGGTAAAAAGTGAAGCCTCAGAGAACATAGGTTGTCCTTCATTTACGGTCGGACATATGCTTGTAAAAATGATTGTAACATCGTAG
Organism: Ceriporiopsis andreanae CBS 279.92; assembly: GCA_001969225.1. NCBI lineage: Eukaryota > Fungi > Basidiomycota > Agaricomycetes > Polyporales > Meruliaceae > Ceriporiopsis > Ceriporiopsis andreanae. The sequence continues at coordinate 4,871 of ALYI01004002.1, read as the reverse complement.
GCGAAAGGGGGGCAAGAACTGGACGATGCAAAGCGCGACAACGGAAAGACGACTCACCCTTGGAGACCTATGCATCCGTGTCCGTTTCTCCGTGGTGACAACTGTTCAAAGGGTCAGGATACAAGGTGAGCAAGGCGAGATCAGACCTAAAAGCAAGACCGGTCCCTCAGGGGGTGGTGTATGCCAGCTTAGGGCCCATCGTATGTCGCCCGCTAGATGCTCTCGTCACGAGGCCCGGTCTTGCGCATGGCATGAGACGATACCCACCGAAGCACGCCGCGAAGTCATCGCAGAATCTAAGAGAGAATATGTATCAGCAAAGCGTTCGCGAAGAACTGAGAATATTGGAGGCTCCGTTGGTGATGCATGTTAGTGAGTAAGGCTCATGGACGTCGCCACTCGGTATATATGGATAGAAATATCTTCATCGCCAGCATATCACTCGAACACGACTCACCAAAACTCCAATCCCCCCTGGAAGACTTCGTAGGCGTTGTTGAGGTCGACGACAGAGCGCATCGTTCGAAAATGCGCGCGAGACGCCCAGCCACCAAATGTTCGGGCCATCAAGCGGAGTTGGCCGATTTCGACGGAGATTTAGAGCTGTACAGTTGCCGCTTAAATCGTTTTTTGGGCGCTCTTCACGTTCCTCCCCGACACCTTCACGCTCTCACCGCCGTTCTTCACCGTCCTTCACGTCTTCACCCCCCCTGTTTGTCGCCGCTGCCCCTCCTTGTCACCGTCTGGAACAGCGGCGACGGTTGAAATTGTGATACTGGTGCGTGTTTGCCACTGTTTGAGCGGGCAATTTTCTGCCTCGCTGTGATGATATATAATTCAGTTCTGCTTCCGAATGAGAGGACACCCTCCTTGTGGACACCACTGTACCAAAAAACTCAATCCTGATCTCTGCCTCCTACGCCTTTCGAGCTATTCACTGACCCCTTCCTCCTTAGATTGGTACGTTCTTGGTCGTTGACCTGCTCAAGCGAAAGCGACGCTTGGATGCAGCAGGAGATATTGTGAGTAGTCGTTTATGATAATCTGAAGGACGAAAATAAGTTCATCCATTCGTTGAATGTCCCGTCTCGCGCCTCACGCGTGTTGGCTTCCGCTTGCGGGGGTATGCGCGCGTCCATCGTCTTGGTGGGCACGCGCTCGACGTGCGTGAGGTTTTGCGGGCGGGAAATAAGAAAACACCGGCTTCTCTGACCTCTCCCTTTCGAGAACCATTCGCACTCATGCTCAATCTTTTCTTTCAGGTTGTTTATCGGCTTTGTTACCCATGTACTATATATCTACGCAAGTGTCTACCAATACAACGATTTTGAGGACATAGACAATTATTGTGAGAAGCTGGAATGGTGGAATCGCGATACGGTACGTCGTCTACATGTATGGAGGTCGGCCTGGGGGAGGTTGGTAGGGGCCTTGTGCACCTGGAGCCATGTACGGGGATTGCGCTCCTGGAGCCATGTACTGCGATTGCGCTTCTTGGGACGCGTACGGTGATTGTTGGGACATGTACGGGGCTTGCGCTCCCTGGGACATGTACGGGGCTTGTCCTCCTGGAGCGAGGTACTGACTCTGCCCTCCCTGCCCCACGTACTGTGTCTGCCCTCCCTGCCCCATGTACTGAGCCTGCCCTCCCTGCCCGTACTGAGTCTGCGCGCCCTGCCCCATGTACTGAGCCTGCCCTCCTGCAGATGAGTACGACGATTGCGACCCAGCAGGCCTGTAGGACACGACAAGCTGCCACTTCTCGTCGCCCATCGACGTCGACGTGCCATACCGCCGTGCCCGCTTCTCGTCCCGCCTGGCCGCCTTCCGCTCGCGCTTGTCCGCTTTACGATCTCTGCGCGAGGAACCGCGACGATCGGAATCGGACGAAGACGAGGACGAGGTGGAGTCGCGGCGCGACCTGCGCCCGCCCCCGTTGTACGCGCTCCCGCCCCCGTTGTACATGTTGCCGTTGACCCCGGTTCCGTTGTACCCGGGCGCGGTGCCGTGGACCAAAGCGATCTCCACGCAGCGCGGATGGAAGAAGTACTAGCATGCGTAGAATGATCAGTGGGATGCAGCATGCGAGTGAGTGACAGGGCGACATACGTGGTTCCAATGCTCAACGATCTCAGACACAGGCCCGGCCTTCTTGCGCTTCATGCTGCTCTCGATCCCGCGCGTCACGAGGATGCCTGTCGACGTGCATTAGCGTCGTACGCGCCTCAACATTCGCGCGTCTCAACCTCCACGCGCCACTACTACTGACCTACGAGCCCGATGCCCATCGCCATCGGCGCGACGTTCGCGACGATGCGGTTCATGGGCGACAGCGCGCCCGCGCGCTTCACGTCGCCCAAGAAACGCGTCCAGTCCTCCTCCTTGACGTCATGCGCCGCGAACGGGTGCGGCGACACCGCCGCCGGGGGCGCGAGGGGCGGGAAGCCCGACGCGAGCTCCTTGCTGAGGCTCAGAAGAGAGCAAGGCGGGAACGGCGCGTACGACACGGTGCTCGGCGGCGCGCGGTTGAACCCGGGCGGGGGCGCGCTGAGGATGTCCGCCGGGCTCGCGCCTGGGGCGAATCTGCCCATCATGCCGCCGCCCGAGCCGCCAGGCTGAGCGCGCGGCGTCGGGCTCGGGGTCGGGCGCGAGGAACCGACGTATGGAGGCGGGAGGGCGTCCTCGGGATAATCCTGGTACGTGCGCGGTGAGGGCTGTCTCTGAAGATCGCGCTGATTCTTGTAGTCGTTGCTGTTTCCCTCGGCTTTCTCAGGCGGATAGAAGGACATTGTCGTTGTCGTTGTCGGTTGTGGTAGCGTGCCGAAGTGACAATACGTTGCAGCGGGGAAACGCGATGCAGGATTGGTCCATTTGGTCGCGTCTGTCTCTTGCTTTTAGCTCTTCCGCAAACGCCAGGACGGGCCCCGGCGGTGAATTTCGGTGAATGTGTGCAGAAGCGCGCGAATTTGCCTGCGGAGGTGGCTGCGCACTATAGGTTCTTCGGCGGCGAGGCTACCGGCGGGCGCAAGCGTGCATTCGAGGTGCATGAGCGATGCGGGGCTGTCCTTGGCGGTGGGACGAGAATAGCGCGACGCGAAGATCGTGTGCGGCACCGCGGTTGATCGAAAATGCTGCTCCGGTTTTTACGGAGTGAAGAGTCTCATCAGGGGTCCGCAGCGAGGAGCGTCGGCGTGATGGTCAGCGGTACTCAAATTCTTTTCGACGTTGCATGCAACGATGCACAGTCGGCTGTCCTTGGGAGGCATAATCTGAACCGTCCTTGCGACGTGATCTTTTATAGACGCATGCACCCGCCACCTGCTCGTCATGTCGGACAGCGGCAGAAATGCACCCGCACATAATCTACGCCATCTCGAAACGCTGGACTCTGCTTTGGACGGCATTCTTCGCTCTTCGTGTGTTTCACCACCGTCCTCTCAAACCGACCGGCTCGTGTCTTCGCACCAACTTGCCACCGTGGATCTGCTATATCATCCCCCAAAGATACAGAAAGGCGATAAATATCCGCGAAACCCACGTTCGGGGCAGGTAGAATAAGGCTCGCGCTCTGGCCGATCGCTCCAACTCACGGACGCCCTACAGACCAGATGTCTTCAATCATTTCCTGGCCATCATGCAGGATTTGTGCGCATGGTATTACTTTTACGCATATCTTTGTGCTCATACGACAATAGGATCGACACTGCGGGCGTCATCGACCGAGTTTCAGCGCTGCTTGGCGGCCAGCCTTCGGTCCTACTACACAATCCTACCATCGGGATATCACATAGACTGCGGCTCGGACGCACACACCACCCATCCTCGGTGCAGTCCCACCACCTCCTTCAAATCTAGAGCGCGAATAAGCTGCCCGGGCGTCGGAGCCAGTGTCGCCTTCACAGCCCACTTTAGCGGCTGACATGGAGGCGGCCCTCTTGTTCGTGTCTACAGCGAAGATTCGGTATGCGAACGACCTGGAGCGGTATATGGCGTTCTTGTTCTCCGACATCGGGAGTACACTTGTCGACAACCGCATGCCATCACGCACTCGTTTCGTGTCATGTTCTGTCCTCAATAGCAGCTGCCTGCCTGCAGGAAGGTGTGCATCGCGTTGCGGCGGTGTTCGGGGACGATGACGGTCTTCGAAGGGATTCCGCCACTTCTGCCAGGACAGGAACACCGAACACCCGGCGGCGAATGGCCACTCAAATCACAGTACTACCGTACTGGAAGATGCGTCGCGGGATGACATGGACAAGCAGACCTCGCTGCAATATTAATGGCAGCATCTTCGAAGTTCGGACACGCTCACGGTGACGTCTGACTGGTCTGGAGCTGCATGCCAATGGGAGGCGTCCGACCCGGCGCGTGGTGCGTCGACTCAAGGTGCTCAGCTCGCAAGGTGCTCGGGCTCGCAAGGAACATCGCAGCTCGCAAGGACAGAAACATCGCAGCTCGCAAGGACATCGAAAACAAGTACAGCCATATAGCCATACAGTATATGATGCTCATCATTGCACGATGGTCAGAGAAATAGATGCACGTCAATTGATGTCTTTGCGTTGTGTTGTGTCGCTCGCGGATATAAGTACGTCGAAGTCGCTCGCGGATATACGTCGAATCGAATTTATGTTAGGCGAGTTGTCTTCAAAGAAAGTTGTCGATCCTTTGTCTCCTACCAGCGTCCGTGTAGATGCGACGTCCTTGTACAATGTTCGGCGGGGGACGACGAGTCTTGCCGCCTTTGAAATTTGAGGCCCGCACAGTACGTCTCGATCCCACGTAGTGTTGCCGCGAGGCGGGGGCGGGCGCGCGGTCGCGCCTCTCGCCTCGCGCCTCGCGCTGAGAGACGCGCACCTTGACGCCTTGAG
>ALYI01004001.1:0-29514 GCA_001969225.1 Ceriporiopsis andreanae CBS 279.92 | reverse complement strand
ACTCAACTTCCATTCTCGTCAGCAGTCCATATCCAGTGTATCCTGCAATTTGGACTAGCCAGTGCTCGATGTGAGACCGAAAGTCGTAGAGGACAAGTCGGCGCAAGATCCAGGGAGACTTGTCGTGTTTGACGCCCCCAGGCGATGCCTGAAGGTGGAGCGACGAGTCAGAGAGAGAAGATTGGATATTCGGGTCGAAGATGACACGCCTCGCTGGGTCCGTGAACACGTAGAAGCCTACTACCTTGACTTGCCGGCTGGGGCTGTCCAACTGCTCGCAGCTGGCATGAAGGGTTTCGATGTCCCGCGTGCTATCCCGGAGAGTATGGCGGAGGAGGAGATGTATGGCGGACTCATAGAATATTGCTGAAGGAACCAGGGAATCGGAGACCCGTCCATCCATATGCAAAGACTGCGTACACTGCGAGATGACGCTGAGTATTCGCGGTTCTTCCGAGTCACTGAGGACCCACGTCAGTGCGCGGGTAAGCAGAGAGATCTCGAAGATATCCCGCGCGACGTCTTTTTTGGCCTCTGGAGTGTGAATTGTGGTGATGTCGGTATCCAAAGGGGCAGAGGGATCAAGTGTTTGCAGATCCCTCTGTCTCCATGGTTCGATAGGTTGCGAGTGAAACTTGCGCGGGAAGGCGTGGAGGAGATCCTCGAAGAAGGCGCACAGGACGATCAGCCCCCAGCCCGTTGGCGATTTGTATGGACAATGGCGGGACACGGCGGGTAGGACCGTGAAGATCAAGATGATGAGTATCAATATGCTGATTGAAATCGTAACAACAATTGCGACAGTCCTCTGTAGCGTCCATACGAAGATCACCATGCCGGCGAGGAATAGAACAACCGCAAGTTCTAAGAGTGCAGGGATCGCCGAGATGATAGCGGGTATTTGCCAGTTTTGCCACGCCTCGAAACGCAGCTGCCGAAGAAGAACGTTTTCGCGGGATGGTGCCAGGACGGCGTTCCACTGCAGGTACTCACGAAGCCATTGCTTCACCAGAATACCGAACAGCGCCGAAGCAAGGCTGAATATGAGGCTGAGAAACCACAGCGTGTTCAACGCGATAGCTGGGGTCGTCGCTTCAAAAGCCGCAGATTGTATGACATTGTTCGTGGAGTTCACAAATAGTGGTGAGATAGTGAAGCTGGCGAGTTGGGACGCGATCTGAGTGAGCAATTGAATCGAGATTTGTGAGTTGTCCGGTTGCAGGGACTGATATGATTGAGCCAGAAAAGCCGTCAAAACCGCCGAGAAGAGGCCCGCCTAGTGCGTGTAAGACGTGTGAGAACTTGACATATTATGATCTGACGGGAGGTACATACAAATACGAGGAGGGTGTCAATATCATCTGTGAACGCTTTCACCATCCCTTCATCGTGTCTCATGATATACTCCTCCATGGCAGCCCATCCAGTGAGGGGGGCTGTCGGAGTTGTCTGTTTGGCAACATGTATGAGTGTAGATGAGTACGTATATGAGTAGTCAAACACACTGCTTCGATCCCATATTGCCTTCTCTCCTGTTTGGTAGGTATCATTGACATGTAATGTTCACTGAGATGTCGGACGTCGCACTGTTACTGTTGTCGTGAAGGTGACCTGAGAGAGTTGTCGATTAGACAGATAACGCTCTGGTGGCTGTGAGACGGCGCTCCCGAGGGCCCAGAGTTGGCGCGTGGGACTGCGCGTTATCCACGCGTGGTCTTCCAGTCCAGCGAAGCCACAATGATCTTTTTGCAAGCAGAATAATTGGTTCCATGAATAGCGGTGATGCGACGACCCCTTCCGAATGTTGGGAATTCGTCCAATGGTAAATTGCGCGCGACGCTCCGGATGCTGTTATTGTCGGCTGCGGGGTGAGGATGATCATCTGAGAGGATGGTAGGGAAGACTATCAAGTCAACAGGTAGTACTAATGCCCCTGGCAGACACCGAGCGCCAGCAGTACGCCGAAGAAGTAGAGAAATAAAATTCAGGGTGCAAAAGATGCGCCCAGCGCAAGAAGACCAGGATTACATGCTGAGACGAGACTCGCACACTGCGTGTGTACCTCGACCGGGGGCTACAATGTACACCAGCGATCCACTTTCTGTACCGTCACCGCTCGCGGCCGGTTCGCCTGAATTCTTCATGCACGGCGAACGTCAGTGAGGGGCGATCATGACCTGCGATACCGTGGGGGCCGTCGAAGTCTACGTAGGTATCCGCGGTCCCGGCCGAGGCCATCTTCTCATGCCCACCTCCGGATGATGGAGAGTCGCCCATATCCGAGATAAGAGGCGGTCCTGTTGGAATGGCTAGGGTAGGGCGACCGAGGGGGGCAGTGACCGAATGGGGTTGCGCAACAAAGCCCTGCTGGTCATGTATCGTGCTCTGAGAGCTTCTCTGCAGGACTCCTGATCGACCGGGAGTCCAGCCCTCAGAGAGCTCCAACAACTTCTCCATGTCCCGCTCTGCGAACTTCCCCGTCGACAGCCCGGCGTCCCAGCTCGCCACGAGGGCGCATACGAGACGGTCGAGCTGGTCAAAGATTGCAGTATCGCACGCTTGCGCACCCTCTGCGGAGTACTCCAAGACCTCTACGAGGTGTCCGGGCCACGGTAAGTGCACGAAGCAACCGCAGTTGCGGTTACGCGCTGAAAGTGACTGCTCGGCGGCTTCCGCCATTCTGGAAAGAAGACCAGCGAGATCCTGGATACCCGAGGTCCATACGCTCGAGTGACGGCTGCCAATGCACCGTAGGACGAGATCAGAGATCATGACGAATAAGTGGCGTCCTCCTGTCCAATGATGCCGGTCGAATAACTGAACAGCTAGCGACGCGGCGTTATCGCCGGGTGTGTCGGTTTGAAGGTGTACAGAGGGCCTGACTATGCATCCAATTAGCACCAAAGACAGTCCAAATTGATAAGAAACGAACTTGACAATGTCATCTCCGGGCTTAAGTCGACACGTCCCATGGAGCACAACGCCTCTAGGACTAACGCGGTGAGGCCGGTATAATGAGCTGCATCGGTTGATGAGATCTTCTCGTAGACCTCTTTCAGCAGCTCCACCAGTTCTTCGACAAAAGTCAAGTCGCGATCCCTGGTGGAATACGGCCAGACTGCCTCACGTCGGCAGAGACATAAGACGAAGAGCATGTTGGCCACACTGACAGTGGTACGAGACAACGCCCGTCTGTTATGTTCGAGATGGGCGACCTGTGAAAGCCAGTGGTTGAAATGCGACTGGAAATCATAGAGTGCTAACCGCCGCAGTACCCAGGCCGACTTGTCGCCCTCCTGCTGTGTAATGCTGCCCTGTGTCTCGAGAACGCGCCGGAGCCAAGTAGATTGATGATGTCTGTTACCGACGATATGGGCTAATATGGGCCCTAGCCGAGAACGCATACGACCCGATGAGCTGCACCTGCTTGTTGGGACTCTCCATGCGCTGACAAATCCTCTGAAGCGCGACCTCGGGGTGGATACCGTCGATGACCTCAATGAGGAGGCGATAGCGGTGGAAAACGTAAGTCGCAGCCTCGTAATACGTGTTATAGACCACTTGGCCTAGAGAGCTGTGTCGTGTCGTGTGTAGGGACTGAGCGCACTGGGAAATGATCTCAAGTATGTGTGGCTCTTCGGAGCCGCCGAGAACCCACGTCAGTGCTCGAGTAAGCACGGTGAGCTCCGAGATGTCGAGCACGACGTCCGGATCCTGTGGCCCGTATCGCGAAGTCATGGTGAATGCCATCGAGTCGATGACCTGCAGATCTCGGTGTCGCCAGTGCTCGGTATTGCGCAACATAGGTGGCTCGAGTGCAGCAAGGCGGAAAGGGTCGCTTTTGTCCCATATTATTTGCATCAGGTTCTGTAGGAAATCGAAAAGGACGACCAAAGCCCAGCCTGTGGGTGTTCTGTATGGGCAATGACGCGAGAGAACGGGGAGTATTGTGACCACGCTGGTGGCGAAGATGACCGCGGCGATAGCGATAGTCACAACGATGGCGACGAGTCGCTGCAACGTCCACACGAACGCAATCATTCCAATGAGGAATAGAATGACCGCAACCTCGAGCATTGCCGGGATAGCGGCAATAACGGCGGGAACCTTCCACTTGTGCCATTCTTCGAAGCGAATTTGGCGGACGAGTACGTTCTCGCGCGACGGCGCTAGCACTGCGTTCCACTGCAGATATTCGCGAAGCCACTGCTTCACCAAGATTCCGAATAATCCGGCAGCGAGACTGAAGATGAGGCTCAGAAACCACAGCAAGTTGATTGCTACGGCAGATAAGGGCGCTTCGAAAGGCGGGGATTGGGAAGGGGGTACCGTGGAGTTCACAAAACCCGGAGAGAGGCTGAAGCTACCAAGCTGTAGAGAAATCTGGGCGAGAAGTTGCGCGGAGGTGTCCGGCTGAAGCGACTGATAAGTCTGGGCAAGGAAAGCCGTCAGAACCGCCGAGAACAGACCCGCCTATTGGGTGAAATTGTTATATTAGCCTCCAACTGTTATACCATTAATCACTCACAAATACAAGTAGGGTGTCGATGTCGTCTGTGAAATCTTCAACCATGACCTCGTCGTGCTTCATCATGTAGTCTTTCATCGCCGCCCATCCGGTGTGCGAAGACGGCCCGGACTGCGAAAAGTACTCAACCACGTGCCACGGATGAAAATCTATCATGAAGAATACCTGTGTGCTCTCTTGCCGTCTCCTCCTCTTCTTTAGGATACTTAGAGGCATGACAGGTAGCGTAGGTAGGCCAAAAAGTCGAGAAGGGCGGGCAGACGCGATGAATGTTAGACGAACACCACATATATAACAAGGCGTTCGCGAGAGGCGTGGGTGTCGCGTGTCGGTGGGATGACGATCAGCGAGCAGAAACTCAAAGGGTGTTCCGCCACAACCTAGCTTCTCGCAGTAATCGCGCAGTGGTGCTCGTGAGTTTCCGGGTCGTGGGAAAGGATCTAAGCTGCGACTTCGGTAGAATGCGAGAGAACACCTGCCCGTTTCAGACGATGGACTGTACCGAACCATTGAGCACACCATTACGCCAGACGTATTCGAAATTGCATACTCTTAGAACCCCATGTCGGAGCATTCTCCATACAAGCGGGCTCCCTCAAAGCATCGGTCTGGATGGTTAAGCCGCCGAACCGTGTTCTATTCTTCTAGGCAGTATGGTGACAGTGCTGATATGCTTCAACGACTTTGACTACCAAGTTTGCATGAGTTTTGCTATCCATGAAGAGCAGCACAGTGTCAGCAAAATGCATAGAACCTGGAGGCTTACCAGGATTCATCGTCTCTCTCCTGTATCATCAACATCCGAGTATACAGTGGGCATGTGTACAGCTTGCGCTGGAACGACAGCAATTCTCCTGCCTGCCTTCACGTCGTCGATGTTGTCGAGGTTCAAACTTCAAATTTGGTTTATCCTGCCCGGCGATCAAAGAATTGCCGATATCCCGTGACGCGATCACGTGGTACTCTCAAAAGATTATGATAATGTGCGATGTCGTCCTTGGTCTCTACTTCCTGCCAATCGAAAGTGTAGTAGCCGAAAGCAGCGAACCTACAGACTTACTGTGGCCCCCAACGAGCTCGAATGCTCTCATCAAGTCTCGCTCAACGGTATCACCTGTCAGCAATCCCGCAAGCAGGGACTTTCGGAGAACCTCCTCTTGCCAGACCCTCTGCCGTAGCTCGAGCGTGACGACCAGGTGAGAGACCCATGGTAAATCCGCAAGGCATCCGCAGTTTGCCTGCCCGACACCTAGAGTATTTTCAGCGGCCTTGGTCATGCGAGGAAGCAACGCCGTGAGCGCAGCCTTGGCATGTTCGGTATCCTCGGCTGACATGAAGAGGTAGTTCACGCAGATATATCGCAGGACGAGATCGGCCATCATGACGAAAGTGTGCTGGTCCTCGTCCTGCGTTTGCGGTAGATTACGGTCGTGGAGTTCTGTGGCTACCTCTGTAGCATGATTCAAAGTGCCGCCCAGGAGGTTGTGATTCGGGGTAACTAGTAAATACCAGTCAGCGTAACGGAAACAGTCCAGACAAAGACCGAACCTGATATTCCCGCATTCCCAGATAATGCTACCCTGCCCATTGCGCACGACACCTCCAAGATGATGGTTCTCAGACCGGTCAAATGGGCTGCCTTGTTCGAGGCCAGTTTTCGGAAGGTCTTTCCAAGGAACTCAATGGCCTCCCGGATGAAGGCCAGGTCGCGGTCCTTGACGTCCCGGACCCAGAGTGCTTCGCGCTTGCAGAGACAGAGGAGGAATAATAGCTTCGTCACCCTCTGGGTCGCTGCCGCAAACTGATGGCCTGCTTCATTGTCCTGAATCTTCGCGGAGAGAGCCCGCCAGCTGTCGACATGGCGACATAGATCACATAGCACCATGCGACGAAGGACACACGCAGATCTCCCTCTTCTCTCAGATTCTTCCGCAGACACCTTCGAGATCGTGAGCCAACGATTATTGGGAGTGCCCGTGTACCAGCTCGCGTAAGAGGTGTACGAGCCCAACCGCTGTACTTCGAGGTTTGGGCTACTCAACTTCCTGCAACACATCTCAAGAATGCGCTCGAGGCTGTCGGATGTGGTAGCCTTGAATGGATGATCACGGAGGATGTAGATGGCGGCATCATAGTGTGTCATGATGGGTGCACGTGTTTGATCAGTTTCTCGAGTTGTATGGAGAGACTGCACGCAGTGAGATATGACGTCCAGCATATGCGCATCTTCGGATCCGCAGAGGACCCACGTAAGAGCACGAGATAGGATAGAGATTTCGGAGATATCGACCATGACGTCTCTGGATCGTAAGTTTGGATGGAGTTTGACGTCTGCGTCGGGCGGAAGTTCGTGTAAAGCGTCCAATTTCTCGATATCTCTTGATCTCCCGTGTTCGTGGTGCCGCGCTCGGGGGCTGGCCACAAGACTGCGGATGACGTTTCGGATATAGCGGAGCAATATAACCAAAGCCCATCCGGTCGGCGTCTTGTAGGGGCAGCGCCGGGAGATCGCAGGGAGGACGGTGACGACGACAATGGCGAAAATCAATGTCGATATAGCGATCGTAACAACAATCGCCACAGCCTTTTCCAGTGTCCACACGAAGATGACCATGCCAACAAGAAAAAGGAGCACCGCTGTCTCCACTAAGGCAGGAATAGCGGAAATGAGCGTGGTGACATGCCATCGCTGCCATTCTTCGAAGCGGATTTGCCGGACGAGCACGTTTTCGCGCGGGGATGCGAGGACAGCATTCCATTGCAGGAATTCGCGGAGCCACTGCTTGGCCAGTATTCCAAATAATGCTGCGGCGAGGCTGAAAACGAGGCTCAAGAACCAGAGAGAGTTGATCGCTATTGCGGAGGACGGCGGCTTGAATGGTGGCAAGTTATCTGGAAAGAATGTGGAGTTCACGAATGATTGCGCGATCGTGAAGCTTCCGAGCTGCTGCGATATTCGACCGAGGAGTTGCGCTGACGTATCTGGCTGGAGAGACTGGTAGGACTGCGCCAGGAAGGCGGTCAGAACTGCTGAAAACAAGCCGGCCTGCGAGATGAGTTGCTTGATCAAATTCAGATTCCCAAATATGGTAGACAAATAACGCACAAACACGAGCAGCGTGTCTATGTCGTTAGCGAAGTCGGTGACCATCCCTTCGTCGTATCTCTTCATGTAATCTTCGATGGTTTCCCATCCTGTAGTGCGCACTGGCGAAACGCTCGATGCACTCTAAAACAGGGGGACTGCCGTCAGAAGGAAATTCGTGAAGCTCCGAGCAAGCCTCGCACCTGACTCAAGGTATCAGCCTGAGTGCCGCGTTCCTGCCCTGTGATATTCCGCATCATATGAACGGCAACACTCCTTGAGTAGAAATTTCTCGGTGAATAAAATCACAAATTCGAAATCGGCTCACCCTCACCTTCGCTGCGATTCGTATATAGGCAACGACGAGACAAGTATTGATGAGGTGGGAGTGCGCTCGCAACGGTTAGCGCTATTATAAACGCGGGCCTCCAGGCCAGGCCACGTCTATTCCGGATGTCGGCTGCGAGCATGCACACAAACGCTATAGTACTCGTCCCCCAAAGGCGCATGCAATGTGAGAGTATGATATGCACAATTACGAACAAAGATGTATATCACGATAACGCGGAGTGTCGAACCGCGAGTGGCCCGCCTCGGCGTGACATGAGTACGTATCGGCGTAGCAGTCACCAGTGTATGTCCTGGGTATCTATCTCGAAACAAGACGACGTGATTGTGCTCGAGGAGTTGTGGGTGGCGAGGTCCCAGTATCGGCTTACCTGGCGGACGCTTGTACTCACTTAACTTTTGCCGTGGTCTCTTCTCTCTTGACCGAACATATGCAGAGGCATATCCAAACAGTTTGAGAGGGATCGTATATGCGTGTAACAAAGACAGACAGATGACACGTAGATCTGACTGTATTGTTCGCGGTTAAAAACGAGTGAACAGGAGCAGCAAGCAATACGATGTCGGAAAGGCATACCTGATAACGTTTGGACCAGGCTATGTTTGAATACAGCCATCCTACTTTGACGCGTGAAGGCCCTCGGCCGACGAGTTATTAGGCTCGCCTTGAACAACCTTATCTATTATGGTGGAACGCGTCTGTAAAATACCGATACCGAGTCTTCATGAAAGGCCATCGCAGTAGTTCTTGCCGCAGAGGTATTCCACACGAAATATTGCGTCCAGTCAGAATAACGAACAAGCTTGGAGATTGTCATGGTGGTAGACGAGACGAAGGAGGACGGAAATTGCTCGTCGGCTAAGTTCGTTTAGACGCCCAATCAGGTGCTCGCTATCTAGGCGAGCGCTCTTGGTGGCTCACGGGTTGGTCGTCCACCTTTTCTAGGCCGAAAATACCAGAAATGACTCCTTGTGAGCGACGAAAGCCGTCCTATATCAATCGCTCGACCTTGAAGTCTTCATGTACACCACCACCCGGCTAGCCAGGCGCATCGTGTTTGCGAGGCAAGCGTGCCTCATTGCTCGGTGAGTTCACCGTGCCGTACTCAGGAGGAGATGGCAAGGGGGTAGCGTGGAGCACCGCGTGAAAGATACCCGTCCATCTCCCAGATATCCTACGCGTGAACTCGGAGGCTAACATCGCCCTCTCCTACAGACAAGGCCCACCGCTGATTCAACGCAGAAACATGGCTTCAACGAACGATAGCTACACGTCTTTGGTTCAGTTCGGGCAGAAGCATGTCACGAAGGGACTCGGCCGCCAGGTAGAGGGCGTCATGACGAAGGGAGAGGGCTCGTATGTTACATTTGGCGATGGCAAAGTCTTCCTAGACTTTACGAGCGGTATCGGCGTGACCAACCTTGGTGGGTCTCACTGCGGGGTAGAGGTAGATGTAGACATTGACTGAAATCACTCTAGGTCACTGCCATCCAAAAGTCAGCGCCGCGGCTGCTCAGCAGTGCATGCAGCTCGTTCACGCCCAGGTACGCGGCGTTCTGAGGTCCTCTGCAAGCGGCACTGACTCCGTGACTCCAACAGTGCAGCATCGCGTTCCACGGTCCCTACCTGCACCTCATCGAGCGACTTCTGCCCATGATGCCGGATCCCTCTTTGGACTCGTTTTTCTTTTGGAACTCCGGCTCTGAGGCCATCGAGGCCGCGTTGAAGATGGCGCGTGTCATTACTGGGAAACAGAACATCATCGCCATGCAGGGCGCGTACCATGGACGTACCTTCGGTGCCATGGCAGTCACGAAGAGCAAGACCGTATACAGCGAGGGTTTCCACCCGTTGATGGTGCGTCATGTTGGGCTGTGAAAGGCACGGACTCATCCGACATCGTCGTCTTTAGCCAGGAGTGTACACTCTTCCCTTCCCTTATTGGCATCAACTCGGCCTTCCTAGCGATGCGAGCGAGGAGACGATCACCACGATGTGTCTGAACCAACTTGATCTACTTCTCTCGCAACAGACCGCACCGCGGGATACCGCCGCGATCCTCATCGAGCCCGTGCTTGGCGAAGGCGGGTACGTGCCGGCGCCGCCCGCTTTCCTCAAAGCGCTCCGCGAGGTGTGCGACAAGCACAACATGCTGCTCATCATCGACGAGGTGCAGAGCGGGTTCGGACGCACCGGCAAGAACTTTGCGATCGAGTATTCCGGTGTCCGCCCGGACATCATGACGTGCGCCAAAGGCCTGGCAAACGGCTTCCCGCTGTCGGGCATCGTGAGCCGGAAGGAGCTCACCGACAAACTGAAGCCAGGATCCATGGTTAGTGTTCGCGCACGCCATTCTCTGCGCAGCAAATAACTGTTGTATTTATCAGGGCGGAACGTACGCCGGTAACGCGGTAGCGTGTGCTGCTGCCGTCGCCGTCGCAGACGTGTTCAAAGAGGAGAAGATCCTCGAAAACGTCCAGGCGCGGTCGAAGGAGCTGTTTGCCGCGCTCGAGGAGCTCCGCGCGCGCCCTTCAGTGGCTTCCACCATCCTCGACGTGCGTGGCGAGGGCCTCATGGTCGGCATCGAGTTCGTGAACACGAGCGGCACGGTGCCCTTTAGCACTTCCGCTCCGAAGAAGCTCTCGAGCCGCATTGCGAAGCGCTGCCAGGAGAAGGGCCTGCTCATCCTCACGACTTCGGTGTACGAAGTCATTCGCTTCATACCGCCGCTCAACATCTCTCAAGCAGACCTGAAGAAGGGCGTGGAGATCTTTGCGGAGGCGGTCGAGGAGGTCGTCAAAGAGGGCTAGATGTTTTAGAAGAACACATCACTGCAAGCCGGCATCAAGGACATTGAAAGCGGATTGTTTGTATCCGCACGCATGCCAATGTAACAACATCGTATCCTTCCGAGCGTGTGGCGAAGCTGTGAGGTGGGTGGTCGCTCCCGAGTTTGAGTTGGAGCGAAAGTCGTACTTCACAAGCCAAGTTTCAGCCTTTCAGACATACGCACGCCCACTTTGTGGGCGGAAGTTTCCAGCGCCACAGTCGACTCTAGAGTCCGGGAGAGTTGGGTCCGGTTGAGCGTAGGAAGGCAAGACGGCGAATTGGACGCGTCAAAAGCGCGATCGTGTGTTTTACGTAGTCACAGTGTCAGTTTTCTCGGCGAATCCGCTGTCGCCTTTAGCTGTTTCTGTGCGATGTCCAGAAACGCGAGTATGTTCGCTGAGCCCCAGCAGCTGCTGGTCGCGACGCGCGACGCGGGTAGGTTCGGTGTACGTGAGCCCGAGCTTGTCAGCGCCGATGGCCGTGCGTTCTCCTCTTTGTTCCTTGATGCTCCCGCTCATTCGTACTCTCTAGATCGCCACCCGTCTATGATAGCTGCTGCTCGAGGACATAGTTTGTGGTTGTTATGTACGGCACGCACTGACGCAGTCGCACGGCAGACAGGGCATGAAAGGGCACGGATTTTTCTGCGCCCTCAGCGCTGATCTAGCGTGGCACACGATATATATTCCTGGGTTCCCTCGAAAATGAACACGCAATAATCTCGCACCCTCCCTCGAACTTTCAAGTCTCGACCATGGACATCTCTGTCACCAATATCGCTTGCCAGATGTTCCCGCCCAAGCCGAAGTGGTCTACCGACCAGATGCCGGACCTTACAGGGAAGGTTTGTCTCGTCACGGGCGGGAACACCGGCATAGGCAAGGAAACCTGCAAGCGACTCCTGCTGAAGGGCGCGACGGTGTATCTCGCTGCTCGTTCGCGCCCAAAGGCCGAGCAGGCGATCAAGGATCTGGAGACGGAGACCGGGAAAATCGGGCGTTTTCTGTCGCTGGACCTTGCCGACCTGAGCGCCGTCAAGAACTCCGTTGAGGAGTTCAAAAGGTGTGCAAAGTCGCGCCGTAAAGACCAACTGATGACTGACTATTTCTTCACGCACAGTCGCGAGTCCCAGCTCAACGTGCTCTTCCTCAATGCCGGCGTCATGGTACCGCCGATCGAGCAGCTCACGGCGCAGGGCTACGACATGCAATTCGGCACGAACGTCCTCGGACACTTCCTCTTCCTCAAGCTCTTGTACTCCATACTCTCTGCTTCATCCTCGCCCTCGTCGCCCTCGCGCCTCGTCTGGACAGCCTCGTCTGTGCAGTACTATTTCCAGGCGCCCATGAAGTACGACACGCTCAAGGACAGCCCCACACGCACCGCACTGGGCGTGAGCCAGCTGTACTGCCAGAGCAAGTTCGCGACGGTGCTGCTCATAAATCATCTTGCGAAGACGTGCACGAAAGACGGGATCGTCGCGATCGTCGTCGACCCGGGGAACATCAAGAGCGAGCTCCAGCGGTATGGAGATCGTGGTGGAATGATTTCGAACGCGTTGAGGGAGGCCATGGTACGTGTCGATTTTTGCACATGTATCACAGACCGTAATCAATATCGCGTTCCAGCATCGCGCCATCCTACACCCCGTCGAATTAGGCGCGCTAAGCCAGCTCTACGGCGGTACGGCTCCCGAAGTAGAGGAATACAATGGACGAGTACGTGGCGGTGCCTGTTGTCAACTACCGTGATCAGCTGAAATTGTGTTCGTTTGTAGTACCTCCGGCCTTGGGCACGCCTCGGGGAGCCTCACAAGGGCACCAAGGACGTCGAGGCCCAGGAAGAGATGTGGACATACTGCGAACGCGCGGTTGCGGCTTGGCTATGAGTATAGTATGCGACGGACTATTCCACGCTGACGCAAGCCGTTGGTTCACTAATCACGGTCGGATTCCTGCATGTAAATTCACTATCGATTGGGAATCTGTCAGACGCGTGGCGACATCCTGCAACATCCTAGTCGCGCCCCTGTGGACTTGGCACAATACCCATTGGTATTATATGCAGCGCCTAGCATTTTCTCGATCTGGTGCGCGGAGTGCCATCATCGCATGCTCATTGTGTAGCTTTCACATATTGGCTTCTGTCTAGATTGAGCACTCCGAGTCCATAGGAGTCCATCCCGTTGTGCATCATTCTTGTTCGCGAATAACTTGAAGCGCCGTAACACGTGTCCGCCTGGCCTGATACATATCCGGACGGCGGAATGTCAGGTAGCCCCATGTGAGAAGCGCCACGCGAGGGTACCCAAGTTGTCCTCGTGTTGACAGCAACCCCCATGGCCGAGACACCAGTGTCCCCAAATTTCGCCAAGCTGCCAGGGGACGATGTCGCCGGGCACAAAGTCAGCGAGAGGTTCGGGATCCGAGTCGTAGAGCATTCCTCCTGGTACGGGCATCAATATCGCATATACAGTACTAACTTAGTAGAATGGTCGTTAATCGATTGGTTCACGACAGGTCGAAGATACGATGTTTGTCGTAAACCGCCAAAACTTCTTGGACGACTCAGAGTTCTTCAAGGAGATGTTTGAATTACCGCCAGCCCCTTCGGAGCCTGTCGAAGGATCGTGCGCAACGCATCCCTTGCGTATCGAAGGCGTCCGGAAAGCCGACGTCGAGATCTTTCTGTCTGCCATGTATCCCCGGTGCGCCATAACGTTTTTCTTTGTGATGAATTCCAGTTCTTCATTTCTTGTATCAGATATCTGTGTCAGGACGATCATATCACTTGCGATCAGTGGGTCACAGTACTCAGGCTCGCCTCGATGTGGCGGTTTGTGATGGGGCGTGACGCTATACTGAACAAGCTCAGTGTGATTGCCGACTCCATCACCAAATTGCTCCTATATCAAGAATATGAACTTGATCCAGAAGTATGGCTTGTGCCTTCGGTGCAGTCTTTAGTGCGACGGCAGATCTCGATCGGGGAGGATGAAGGACGTCGTCTTGGTGTCGACAACGTGATAAAGATATCGCAGATTCGCGAGGGGCACGTTTGCTACTGCCAGCGCAAATACTGTATGAACAGAACGTGCCCTGGTAGAGCAACCGCAGACTTCAGTATAGCCATACGGATTGCTTGGAACGCTCCTAAGCAGTGACCTTTACAACTAGTAATATATACAAGCTGAAAACTGTGATGCATCATGCGTTGGCCTGTCCGCGAGTCTTTGATTCCGGCGTGCTTCCGTATGTCCGCTCCCGAGTCGATGCTCAATCGACATACTCGTGTACCACGAGACGACCATTGCTGAAGCCTGCCTGCGGCCTGAGGCCTGAGCCTTGAGGGCGAGAAATCTACAGATACATACCCGCCCCAATTTCAGTGTTTGCAACCGGCCAACCCGGGCCGGCTCGCGCGTGAAATCCGTACTGCGATCAAGCGCTTATCGTATCGCCCTACACGGAACCGTGCCAGCAGAACTCCTTGCCGGTTCACCCCTCCTCCTCCTGCCTTGTCTCTTGTCTCGAGTAACCGCCATGGCAAACCAATTCCTGTTCGCTACAACAACTACCGTGTCTCATCCTCCTACATCGCAACTCCTCCCGTCTCCTAGTGCCCCACGACATACAATTCAGGGCTATGAAATCAATCAAGAGTTCTCTGTGGACGCGCTGTTTCTGCTGGTGCGTTCTCTTTCGCTTGTACGCCTATATGGGATATCTTGAACATATATCACTATTAATATTTCAGGTCGAGAATACAGTCTTCTGTGTCAACCGGAAGAACCTCCTTGACGATTCAGAATTCTTCCGGGAACTTTTCTCGATGCCTCCCGAGCACGGGAAACCCGTAGAAGGGTCGAGCGCCGACAATCCACTACACGTGGAGGGGGTGAAGAAGGACGATATGATTTTGTCTTTGCGCGCGATATACCCACGGTGAGTGCATATGACCATTGGACTCATACCGACAACCACAATCGCAACTACATGCGCACCGTTCAACATGTAGGTGACACTGACTCCATATTCGTTGAAGATATGCCTGTCAGGACGACGAGATGACTGGCCCTCAGTGGTATACTGCTCTGAGGCTGCTCACAATGTGGCGCTTCGACATCGGCAGGAAAGCAGTGCTGAAAAAACTGAAGACTACAGCAGATGCTGTCACGAAGGTCGCGCTCTACAATGACCATCACTCCGAACTTGGTAACCCGGAAGAGTGGCTTGTCCCTGCGGTGCGCGAACTGGCGCAGCGTACCAGCCCGCTGACGGTGGAGGAAGCGACGCGGCTTGGCTTGGAGAACACCGTGAAGATATTTAGCATCAGGGAGCAACATCGCTGCTCATGTTCCTCGCGTCCCTGCTCTCATCGCGCGACGTATAACTTCGACGCCTATATCAGGGCTATGTTTAATCTGGCATCTACTACTCCTTTTGCTACTACTATGTCACCTTTATTTAGGGTGACAACAGTAACAGCCTCGCGGACGGCATTTAATACTACCTAAAGGTCGCGCCTGAGAAGAGCGGGGTAATTCATAATAGAAAGGCCCCGTAAAAGAATACAATGAAACTGATATCAAGAGCATGCGAACAAAGGGAGTTGTTTCTATTTGTCAAGTTTGGCGCTGATTCAAAATGCAAGTAGCAAAGTCATCCCACGCTCACTACTAGTTCAGGACCTTCCTTGCAGTGCCGTCTCAAACACCCATTGCCGATATTCTTAGAGCATCCTTTGAATCGGTGCACTCCGACATAGTCTCTAGGTTAGACCTGGTCAGACTTGCTTCACCCGAGTGAGTCTGTTGTGTCGGTCGCGCGCAGCAGATCTTATGATGATGAACACAGATCCGGAGTGATTCGCACTCTGATTTTGACGTCGATGCCCTCGATGGCGGCCAATACAACTATCGATGACCAGCAATCAGCCGACTCTGTTTTCACGTTACAGGGCTGTGTTCTCAGCGATGAATTTGGTGGGCCAAGGCTATTTCTCAGAGTACGTTCGTCGGGCTCGTAGCATGTCCATGTTTATTTTACTCAATTCGCCTTTCTAGGTAGACAACACCGTCTTCGTCGTCAACAGAAAGGCCTTGACCGACGATTCAGAATTCTTTCGCGAGCTTTTCAAGCTGCCGCCAGAATCCGGTAAACCGGTGGAAGGCGCATCTGTGGACTGTCCCTTGATCGTGGAAGGCGTTAAGGAGCGGGACATGAGGATCCTTGTGCGTGCTTTGTACCCCCGGTGCGTGCAGGGCATTCTACATATCTGTACATCGTGTGATGACCAAGGCAGAATGTGCCTACAGGTATCTCTGTCAAGACAATGAGATCACATGCGAGGAGTGGATCGTCGTGCTCCGGCTGACCACCATGTGGCGCTTCGCTATCGGTCGTGCTGCCGTGCTAAACAAGATTTGCGCGATTGCAGATCCTGTGAACAAAATTCTGCTTTACCAGGAATACGGGCTAGATCCACAGCTTTGGCTCATACCCTCAGTGCACATCTTCGTTCGACGGTCTGGCACATTGACGGAAGATGAAGCCCGTCGTCTTGGAGCTATCAACACCCTCAAAGTGATGACCGTCCGCGAGTCGACCATGTATAATTGCCGCGAGGCCAAGGACAGGGCTTCGCATGATTGCTCGTCTCTCATACGCAAAACCTTCGGTATAAGGGGCTATGATTATTTCGAGGGCTTTAATAAAGCCGGGAGGAGTCAATAAGATCTATATATCTCTATTTTCAGATCGACCTTTTGTGGCTGCAGTCAACAGAGATCTTGGCCGCATATGGGGCCCATGTGACCGTTCTCGCTCCTTCGCTTGGTTCAAAAGCTGACGAGATACCTGCAGGGCATGCAAGCGGGTAGGCCTTCTCGTATTGATGAGCGCTTGCGCAGCATGGCTTCAAGATACCAGCTCAGTACCGAGTTTGCCATGAACGAGCTCTACCTCCTGGTATGCCAACGACCAATCTCATCCATGTGTATAGCTGATTTGATTGTTCTTGAGGTCGAAGATACAATATATGTCGTCAACCGCAAGAATCTGCTCGACGACTCCGAGTTCTTTCGCGAGCTCTTCTCCCTGCCGCCTGAACAGGGAAAACCCATCGAAGGCTCGTGTCTGGATTGTCCGCTCCGTGTAGAGGGTGTGAAGAAGACGGATATGGAGCTGTTTCTACGTGCGGTCTACCCACGGTGCGTAATTGCGCTGTGATTCGACGTGGCCCCAGCTCTCAAACGCGCACCAGATACGCTTGTCAGGACGACGAGATGACATGCGACGATTGGCTCGTCGTCCTCAACCTCCTCACGATGTGGCGCTTTACCGCCGGCCAGCGCGCCGTGCTCAAGTGGCTGCAGAAAGCAGACCCTCCGAAGAGGCTCTTGGTGCAGTCCGAGTTCCCATTCCTGTGCGACACTGAAGAGTGGCTCGTGCCTGCTGCAACCGCTCTTGTGGCGCGCGCAGCGCCATTGTCGGCGGGCGAAGCGCAGGAGATGGGATTGGCGAACACGGTCAGGATAGCAGCGCTGCGCGAGCAACGCACCCGCAACCGCCAAAGCAGTCCGTGTTCAGGATACTCTCAGGAATTTCTGTCGAATCAGATCAGGCTTGCATACGATGTTCGGCCGCACTTCAAAGCTGTACCAACGCTGTGGTTCCCACCTGTCGCTCATGTACTCAAATAGCTACAAAGCTTTTTCTTTTTGCCATGCTCAGTGCCCGCACGGAGGTTACGCGGATTCACAGGCTCCCGCAGCGTGAATACCTTTGAGGGTGCTTGTGCACAAAAGTGATAAATTGAACTTGACGTTGAAAATACGCGTCGCAATGGCGTAAAACGCGTGAAATTGTCTCCCAAACGCGTAGATAATAGATCTTGTGGCCAAAACCCATGTGGCGGTTACGAGCGCTACCTGCTGCGCTTACATAAGGTTTGCGTCATGATCGATACTTGCTCGATTTACTCTGATTTACTTACTCTGAACGCCGCTCGACGTCCTCCAACGCAATTTTCGTGCGCTTTCTACGTTGCAGGTATTCTACCGCCCAATATCACTTCTCGACAACAACTCAACAACGATGGCACACCAAAATGAGGCCGGCACCTCTGTCGGCGCATACGAATTCGACGAAGAGTTCGCCGTGAACGAGCTCTACTTGCTAGTGCGTCCTCGATCGATCGATCCAGCTTTTATCACCATTGACAGCGTCTCTTGTTTGTCTCTTAGGTAGAAAATCGCATATATGTTGTCAATCGCAAAAATCTACTCGATGACTCGGAGTTCTTCAGAGAGCTCTTCGACCTGCCGCCAGAGACCGGGAAGGCTGTGGAAGGCTCAAGTGCCGACCATCCCCTTTGCGTCGAGGGGGTGACGAAGAGAGAGATGTCGACATTTTTACGTGTTGTCTATCCTCGGTGGGTGAAGCTATGCGGTATCGTTCCTGTGCGTACGACTCAAGCTAGAAGATTATAGATACGTCGGGCAGGATGACCAGATCGCCGCAGCGCAATGGGTGATTGCCCTGAGACTCCTCGCTATGTGGCGATTCACGATTGGCACGAAGGTCGCACTCAGCAAAATCAAGGTGAAGGGCGACGCTATCACGAAGCTTGCCGTATACAGGCAACATGCCGACCAGTGCGACCCAGAGGAATGGCTCGTTCCGGCAGCTGCAGCATTGGCACAGCGCCAAAGCTCGATTACGGTGGATGAAGCACGTCGTATGGGTTGTGAATATACTGCGAAAATTGCCCAGATCCGCGAAGCCGTCACATGTCCACTTGGATGTATGCCAGCTGGCTTCGGTGCATACACTCCTCATACTGTCGCCTCGTGTCCTTCTAGAGCGAATCGTGACTTCACTCCCACGGTGAGGCGTATTTTCCAGATTCCTGACCGTCGATAATTATTTCACCTGATGCCAAAATGATGTACGGTCCCTCTCGTAGGTCTCGACATGCCAGAATGTGATGTGTTCTGTACATTCATGTAGAGGAACGACTCGGGGCATTGCATGTAGCTCCGAAGGTATGACAATCCCTGCAAGAAATTGGGAAAATCCCCAGAGCTTTGATTCACAATTTATCCCGACGAATTGGGTGACAGCGTATACAATCATACTATGGTTACACCAAGGTTACATACAAAAGACCCCATCATGAGCTGGTGTTGTCGCCCATGCCGACAGCGTTCTTCAGGCGCTGGCCCATAGACTCCTGCAATCCGACGCGTCAACAAGGACCGACTAGGTATGTGCAAGGTTACATACCTGGGTACCCTCGTTGCTGTTGCTGCTGAAGGCATCACCCATCTTCTGGGTGGTGGACTTCTCGCTCTGCAGACGGAGGATGCGCGTCAGCAAAACGGTACGCTATCGTCGGAGGATGGGTACTCACCGCGGGCTGCACCGAGGAGCCAACAGAGTCTGCGGTACCCTTGAACTTGTCACCGATGTGCTCGGTGGTCGACTTCTCAGAGTCGGGCTACGTGGCAACGAAGCGTCAGCGACAACTTCGTGAGGATAGTCACGCTCGACGTACCTTGAGGGCCGCGGTGGCCTTGTCAGTGAGGGATTGACGACCGGTGTCAGACATTATGGTTATGAGAGCGGTGGTGAATGTGGGTGTAAGAGGGAAAGGTTGGTTGGGGTCGACGAGGGCGGAGGGACGGTTTATATATTTTCTGGGATGTGGCCGATGCGATGCGCGTCGATGGCTCGCGTCAACGCTGGCCCTCTCGCGATGACGTCCGGCGCGTCATCGACGCTTGGGGCGCGTTGGGGCGACGCGTGCCTCTCAACTGCACAGTGGAGCGAGCACGACACTTGCCGTATAAGGCAGGCCCCGCACCTGTTTCAGCCTGCCTCCGTTGGGCGCCCATGGAGTCGGGGCCTCTTGGGCCCTGCGCGAGAATCACGCGCCAGAGACGAGGGGGAGATTCTGGGATAGGATAAGAATACAGAGAGTAACATATGGTATAGAGAATAGTGCGGTATCTTCCTGCTAGACATGTATAAGCAAAGAACGCGGAGACATCAACGACGAGGAAGAAAATCCAGATGTGATACGGTTACCCAGCGAATAACGACGCGTCCGCAAATACTGATACAAGGAACTCCCAGAGACAGCCCAAAAATCACGCGCACAGACAGCAGGCCAGGGTAGACGGACCATGCGAACGCAGAGCATGTGAGCAAGAACGACGCACGAGCAACACTTTGAGGGACGGATGCGCAATGGCGATTGAAGGCACGATGACGCCACGCGCAGGTATGGCAATCAGGCTGCGGAGAGGTATGTCTCTGGAGCCTCAGGCATGGGAGGGTTCGTCGGGTCATATCCGTCCCCGCCTTCCCGGTGGTCACGGCGCCTGCGCCGCGCGAGACGTAGGTACCGCGATAGCCGTGCACCTGCGTTGGAGAGCGGTCGCGTGCCCAACGGCGGGGGCGGCTCTAGAGTCTCACTGTCGTGCGACATCATCGTCTCCAGGACATGGAAGTCTGCAACAAACAAATAAAAACGCGAGTCAGCATATTATCCGCGGAAGCATCGAGACAGAGACGCCAAGCCGGCGTGCTGCGTGCACCAATCGCCCACCGATCCACGCAGCACACGACCGCAAATCCCGCCACAGCTATCGGCAGACGTGACGCACCTTGTCGGCAAATCGGACAGCTACTCGATAGCTCCAATAGCCACTGGTCCACACACTGCTGGTGGAACCGGTGGTGCCCCTCGCACGGGAGCACACGCAGATCATCGCCCTCCTCGAAATCGACGATGCAGATCGGACACGTCTCTCGCCCGATCGCGTCTGGCACGAGATCGCTGCCTAGCGCGGATGCCGTCGACTCGCGCGCACCAGCGCCCGAGCTCGTTGACCCCGACGCTGGGCTCGAGGCGGAGAGCGACGAACGGCCGGCGGGCCTTCGCGGGCGCGGGCCGGGCACGAGCATCTGCACGTGCGGGCCGCTCGACGTAGGCGAGCGCGGTGTTGATGGTGACGGCGAGGACGAGCCCTCCCCGCGCGCCTCTTCCTCTACCTCCCCGCTTTCTCTCTTCCTCTCTCGTTCCTCATCCCGCTCACCCTCTTCCTCTCGCCTCCGCGCCTCACGCTCCTCCTCGGGCGTCATGACCAAGGAGAGCGCCGGCATTGTGCGCAGCTCCATGTCGAGGCTAGTTTCGCCTTCGTCACGCTCTTTAGCTTTTCCAGACTCGCCCACGCTCTCGACGTCCTTCCCTTGTTGCGGAGAGGGCGGGACATCGTGGTCGTCCGTGCGACCGAACTTGACGATGGGGAACGTGTCGAGGATCGCACGTGTGAGCCCGCGTGCACGGCTCTGCGCAGGCACGTACCCGCCAGCACCGTTGGGTCCGAACATCGCGCTCGCGCGCGGGCCGTACCGCTCGGGATGGCGGATCGCACGGATAGCCTGTACACGAGTCAGGTCAGTGCGACGAATATAATAACCCGAGTGCATATATGCCCACCCCAGAGACGATGACCACGCAGAACAACGCCGACACACAGCCAGTGATCGTATACAATATGATCCTGCCATATCGGATGCAAGTCAGCACACACCACAACGCTAGAATATCGGGCGTACGCACATCGCAAGCCCCGACTTCTGCTTCTCCGGCGTCGCTTCTCCACCCGTCGTTGTGGAGGTCGAGCCGCCGTCGGCCCCGGGCTGACCCGTCGCATTGAACGCCGTGAGTACCGCAAAGATGAACTCGCGTCCCTTGACGGTGCCGTTCGTGAGCGTCATGTTGACCAGCGCGGCGGTCTCATTCAGCTGCGTCGCGTTGAAGTTCGAGATCCGCGTGGAGTTGAAAACAGAGGTGTACTCGAGCTCGATCGTCCTGGATCATATAGGCATCAGCGTGGGCTTCAGCAAGCTTAACGGGATTAGTGAATTGCGCAAATGCGCGGATGGACAGATGGCGGACGGGGTATTGCGAATTGGGAGTGTATGCTGATTGCGTTCGGCGCGTGCCGGTAGCAGTATGGGAGAACTGGAGAAGATTCCGCCAGAGGGCGGTGAGAATGGAGCGCAGCGGGAGAAGGCACCGACGGATGGCCGGACAGAAGAAGACAAGGAGGGAACTGAGGTGAGCGGAGACAGACGTACTGTGAAACTGTGAGAGTAGGCGTGGCGAAAATGTCCATAATCTGGTCAAAGGTGACCGGGTCAGCGTACGCGGAGTTGATGGTGCAGCTCTGGCTGTACTTCGAGTACAGCAGCTACAGAATAACAGACCGAGTTCAGCAACATAGTTAGACCACGAGATACAATATGCAACGTGGAAAAGGCTTACCGCTGCGACCGCACCGCGCGCTTGTGCGAGAGTGAAAATGTCCGTTGCCTGCGCGGCCTCGGTGTCGTTCGTGGGCGTAGGGTCGCACGAGACAAGCGCAATCCAAGGCGTCGTCGCTGAACGAAAGAAGAGGTCCGCGTCAGTACATGGTCAAAGTTTGGCATCCCCAGCAAGAGCCCGCAAGGCTCTGGCATGCCACCAGCCTGCCCGCATAACGATCAGTGGCGTACACAGCCCAGCATCTGGTATGGCCTTCGAATACCCATTGATGTGGACACATCTCGCACCTGAAACATTGCAAAGCGGCGCAAGATAGGCTACTGCAGCGGATTAGGCTGGCCAGCGTGCCTCTTGAACGGCACTCCCTCAGTGCCGGCTCCTCGCTAGAACAACGCTTCTAAGCCACAGCCTGAACGTCGAATGGTCTGCTCAGAAACGCCTCAGGCGGTCCACTGAAATTCCGCCACATTGCTCAAGCGTAGACGCGTTACTTACTGGTATCATTCGATAGGTTATCTTCGGAGAAGTGCACGAGCACGCCCTAGCATGCACGATAGATAGTCAACACCTGCGCTCGATAAGAAAAAGAACATCCCGCACCTGGCTTACACCCAGGCTGTCCGCGCCGACCAGCTGGTATGAGACATCCTCCGTGTCACGGCCTCCGTCCCACTTGAGCGTGAGTGTCGATGGGTCGGAGCCGTTGATGGGCACAGTGTTGTTCGATGGCATGGCAGGGACGTACGCATACGCGCCTGGCCAGTCCCATACGGCCGACAGCGTGCAGAGGGCGAGCAAAAACGCCATCAACGGCGGGAGCGACGTCGGCGAGAAGCGTGTGCGCGAGACATGGTGCGTGGGTCTCAGCGCGGTTGTGGAGGGCATACCAAGCGTCGTCGGGGGCTTGTTGTCGCTGCGGTGGGTATGCAGCGGACGTCGTGAGGAACAAGGAGCGTGGGTGGGAGATGAGAGCGGCGAGGGCAGTCCCGTCCTGGCAGAGACACGGCCTGCTGCAGGTTCAGGCTTCCCATGCCGAACACACGGCCCAGGTCCACATGCCGCGCGCCTCTCACTCGCCGCCGGCTGCAGTCCCATTTTGGAAGCTCTGCAAAATGAAAAATTGCCCATAGGTGCACGAACATGTGTGCTAGTCTACCAGAATGCGAAGGGTATCAAAAGAAAAAATGCCATAGTACGCGAACGAAGTCCAAGTCAAAGCTGAAAAACGCGTCGAATCTCTTGCCTGAACCACCCCGACTTGCCTGCCCTCGTCGGACACTTCTTCGCGTTGACGCAGTGAGGCTTTCCGCTCTGCCGGCACAGGCATGGATATGCCTCACGAACGGAAGAGATCCTGAGGGCGTTCCGTATGCCAAGACGCTCCCCTTCCTCAATCGTGAGCGACTGCGCGCGTCGCGCCAGTTCATCAACAGCAGGAATCAACCATTCCTCGTCGTCCAAGTCGAATTCCTCCCAGAGGAGTACTTTTGTAATCGGGTCTGCCATATTCTTGATCTTCTTGATAGCAGCCTTGCGGCCGCGCTCGAACCGCCACATAGTTGCCAGCCTCAAGATCGACAGAAGATTTTCGGACGAGAACTCGTCGTTCTGGAACATATATCTGGATTATGGTGTTTGCGATTGAAGATTGTCACGATGGTCTCGGAGAAATGTACGTACGCAGGATACATTGCACGTAGAAGCAATGCCATCTCTTCTTTCTTGACGCCCTCGATATGGAGAGGGTAGTCACGGGTCGAGCCGTCGGCAGGCTTTCCCTTCTCGGGCGGTAACTCGAACAGTTCTCTGAAGAACTCGGAGTCCCTCACAAAGCCTTTGCGCGGGACCGCAAACATCGTGTCCTCGACCTGTTGACGTTAGTCAGGGCACGCCTCAATAAATAATGTGCTGCCTACCAAAAGGAAGAGATCCCCGTCGATGAACTCCTCGCTGATTCGGACCGTTGGATAGGCCATCATAGTGGTTCCGAGAAGAGCGATATCGATACAGCGCACGATGAGCAGCAGCGATCCTGTTTGACGCGCAGATGCACGTGTATGTAGCGTTGCAGATCACGCAGGCCCGGCCACGTCTAAGGACGCTAGCTTCGGAAATGCGTCTAGTCGCACGCAGGGAGGGTTTGTGAGACTGAGATCCTATCCAGAAAGCTAAAATCAAAGCTCTAAAAGCATATAAAGAAGTGAGACACTTTTTCACGCACCCGCGGAGACCACTAGAACGCGCGGGCGAGTTTCAAGTGGAGGTCCAAGAGAAAGCCGGTCGTGGCCTGCAGTCAAGACGCGTGGGAGTTCATCGCGGGCCACAGTGCGACGCAAAACGTCATTCAAGATGGAACTGAGCTGAGCATAAGCCTTCTGAACCACCCCGCCATCGCGAACCGCGAACAGCGAATCAAGTGCTCACCGGTGCCCCGCCGCCTCGCTTATTTCGCCATCGGACCTGGACCATCTGATTCAGTGGAGATCGCGGCCACGTGCGGCGCATCATCTTCTGCCTGCAGGCAGTGAAAATTGTCGAGCAGCGCACGGCGAGGGGAGGGGCGACTGAGGACGCATCGCCCGCACATCGAGGGGATGGGAGGAGGAAAGAAGAGGTCGCCGGCGCCCACGAGCGTCCTGTGGGACGATCTGCGGCAAGCGCGCGCTTCTAGAAGTGTAGATGCTCGTTATGGCAGGTGTTCAAGAATCGTGCCATCCGCGCTGGCGAACGACGTGCGCGAGAGAGAGCGATTTAACCGAGTATAATCCAGACTACATGACCAGTATGCGACACGAATACGAACTAGAATCCCCGCGACGCTGCTCATCGCACCCCGAACGCCTTCTTGATCTCGGCGTAAAAGAAGCCCCCGCCCCTGCTCGGGCACGTCTTCGCGTTGCTGCAGCCCCATGCCTGGTCGTTGCGCCGCACACAGGTGCACGAGTACGTCTCGCGGATGCAGCTGATCCTGATCACGTTCTCGAGACCCAGGCGCGTGCCCTCCTCGATGGTCAGCGACTGCTCGCGCCGAGCTATAGCCGTAACCGCGGGGATCAGCCACTCCTCCGCGTCCAACGCGTGTTCTTCCCAGAGCAACACCTTCGTGATAGGGTCGGCGATGGTCTTCAGTTTCTCGAGCACGGACTGGCGACCGCGGCTGAAGCGCCACATCGTCAGCAGCTTCAAGATCACGACCCACGCGGAGCATGGCAGACTGTCGTCCTGGCACACGTATCTGAAATGGTTTTCATGGGTAAGAGTCGCGTGAAAAAGTGGGTGAAAACCGCACGAAGGGTACATCGCCCGCAGGAGGTACGTCAGATCCTCTTTTCTCACCCGTCCGATGCACAACGGATGCTCGATACACGAACCCTCCACCGGCTTGTCCTTCTCAGGAGGCAAATCGAACATCTCCCGGAAAAACTCAGAGTCCCTCAGAAATCCCTTCCGCGGGACCGCGAAGAGCGTGTCCTCCACCTGACCGCGAGGCGTCAGTCTTCATCGACGTGATAGACAGGGAGCACGTACCAAAAGATAAAGGTCTCCATCTGCGAATTCCTCGCTCAGCTCGAAAGACGGGTTGCCCATGGTCGCAGTTGAATGCAAGGTGATTATCGTGTCTCGGCCACATCGATCAATATTGAACGCATCGTGTTGACGGGCGTCAAGTGGTGTCTATCCTCGTATGGCAACTGTGCAAGATCAACTTCGCTTAAGCTGTCCATGATGGCATGACTTTGAAAACATAAGCTGACGCAATTGATGAGCCCTTATCGTCGTAAAACCCTGCTATGGTGTATACCGGGCCTTTGAGGAGTCTTGGCCGCAATGCTCGTCCTATGTAGTACAACGATCTCGACGCAGGAACGGGAACTCTAGTGCTTATATGACAGTTGGCGTATGGGAACTTGCGAGACACAGACGCGAAAGCGTTTTCTCGGAAATGCAGCAGAAATGTTCACTCGGCTGAAGAGGACAGTCTTCGTGGCGGCTTTGGCGGTCGCCTTGAGACAGAATCCAATGTAAACCATCTAAGGGTGCAAATGCTTCTAGTGATAAGCCACTGCTCCGCTTTGACGTCAGCATTGAACTTGACGACATACCTAGAGGTGGATGATTCAATAATAGAGACGACACGTAATACAACACCCTCACCGAATATATGCACCGCGCCTTATGACTATCGTCAAATTATCGTGCCTTTTGTGATCGAGCCGTCTGCGTGAACAGGGCACGGGCGCACGAGCCATATCACATGGATCGTGCGTAGCCGAAGTTCAGAGCATGTAGCGCGTATCGCAACCAAAGCATCAACCATACACATTGCATACACCCAGGGGTCCACGCTATTGTCCTAGACATCATTGAATTCGAATCATCATGGCAACTTCGAAGTCGGTGACGGTACGCACGAAACAGAACAAATTTGGAGCACGACATTGCGAACAAGGAGTCTATTGTGGCGTAATACCGTAAATTTCCCTGATCATTTGCTTATGATCCTTGTAACGTCTGCACTGGCAGGTCATCGTCTTCTCAAAATCCCAGGAACAGAGCACATCCGGACAACCCAACCGGCAGTATGAATCTGTGCATTCGTCAAACGAATCACGGATACGCATGAGTTTCAAGGCATGAGCTTCACCGAGACTATGGACGAGCTCTTTCGTCGGCGTCTCCGGTTCTTTGGCTAGTTCGTTCATGGAATCCACGAGAAATTCTTCCGCGTCTAGGTTGAACTCGTCGTAGAGCAAGAGCTTGTCGACTGGGTCTGCTGTGAACCAGATCGCGTGCAGAAGCGCGTCGCGGCCAATTGCAAAGCGCCACATCGTTGCGAGACGGAAGACGATTATCCATTCGTCTGAGCCTGTCTCGACTTCCTTGCAGAGGTACCTATCGAATAGCTCTTCAATGATTGGGAAAGATGAAAATTGGGGAGAGCTTACCGAGGGTTCAGCGCGCGAAGAAACACTCTCATGTCTTCCTTCTTCACTCCGTCGAGGCGCAACGGATGATCGGCAGAAGAGCCCTGAACGGATTGACCTTCTTTAGATCCCTCCGACAGCTTCTCTCTGAAGTACTCAGAGTCGTCCAGCAACGGTCGACGGTTGGTCGTAAAGATGGTGTCTTCCACCTGTAATAAAATGACATCCACGTTATCAGCGGTCATGATCAACAAATTGCAATATGAGGTCGGTGGGAGATGAATTGGCCATACCAGGAGAAACACTTCCTTGATCATGAACTCTTCGTCGATCTTGTACCCGCTGTCAGTAGTTGGTAGTACATGGGGCTCTGACATTATCGTTGCAAGAGCTCTCAAAATATATGCAAAGATTGCAAAGAAGGTATCGAGAAAGAGTTGCGTACGGCCGTGGGAGCTGCGGTGCCGCGCGCAGGCCTCTTATGACCATAACATTCTGATTGATTAGCGCGGCAGCACGCGCAAACCACGAGTGACGCGCTATCGTTTGACGTCCAGAACCCCGATGTCCCCTACAATCTGGAATAGGAATCCCTAGTAAAGAGAAGTATTAGCCCGTGACGAGTCGTGGAATACCAATTGGCAAGATACAGGTTATTCTTCTGATAGCGGCAATTGCACACGTCGGGATAACTCACAAGCTCGGCATAGATTTTGGTTTGTTGTAACGCAAATATAGCATGCAGTGGAATTCCCTGCAACACGCAAAGTGAAAGACAGTCATGGAGAGCGCCTACATCACGATGTCGCTGCATCTTTCGGAGGTAAGCGAACTGCAACTGCCATGTGGAGAAGGTCCGGTGTTGCGGGCGGAGCACGGCTACGAGCCTGTCCGAGTCACCACACACGAGAATTCCAATGGCTCACCCTCCATTGTGCCCGACGTTTCCGATCCTCGTAGAAGTCAGGCGACTTCGGTCAATTCGAAGGTGATTCGAAGCGCACCTTCTAGTGGCTCGTAGTGCGTCATTGTGCACATTTCCGCGTCGTCCGCCTTCGGTGCGCGCGCGGACACGGGCACTAGCTAGAGCTCTCCAACGCGTATTTAAGAAAATGCCAGATTAGAATAGTAAATGATTCGTCCCGTAGCGCTGAAGACAGCCCCACGACGTGCAGCTGATTTGGTTCAAGGGGTCCCCCTGATCAGTGCGAGTGTCTTTTGATTTAGAATGAAACGAGGTACCTGAGAAGCTCTCTTAGGAGCGTGTCGCAATCTAACCAACGTCCCTGCCTAGAAACAGGAAATGAGCCGTAGCTAACAGCACTGAATTGTGAGACACTTACTCTTCATCCAGCGCTTCACGCGGCCAGAGGGTCTCCGTGGACAGTTGCTACGGATGCATTCAACCTACTTGTCTTCGGTGCTGACATATAGCGAGATCAGGAAGGCTCAATGGTGCAAAGAAAGCACAGTCATGGCGCCGTCAGTGAGACGAGGGAGCAGGAACTTCCCCCCATATGGAGCTCATCAAATGCAAATTCCTCGTCAAGCTCCCTGCGTAGCATTGGCATGCCGTTGTCGGTAATACAGATGCGGGATGCGACACGAGCGGCATTCCGATGAGGCATCCTTGTCCTGGAAGATGCAATACAAATGATGTATGCTGATAAGCTGATGTGCGCGTACTACGACACGCTTAGAAGGCGTGGCCGAAGCGCGGGCGCAGTCTTCAACGGGATGCAAGATTTGTCAACTTATCGGATTCTTGAGGGAACTACAAGAACGCACCTCTTCAGACCTGGGTACGCTGCAGACG
Organism: Ceriporiopsis andreanae CBS 279.92; assembly: GCA_001969225.1. Classification (NCBI taxonomy): domain Eukaryota; kingdom Fungi; phylum Basidiomycota; class Agaricomycetes; order Polyporales; family Meruliaceae; genus Ceriporiopsis; species Ceriporiopsis andreanae. The sequence continues at coordinate 642 of ALYI01004001.1, read as the reverse complement.
TGAATGCATACCATGACCATACTTGAATATCGTATCGTATCGTACATCGTGGCCAAGGGTGTGCGTGGATGTTTGAGAAGATCAAACAGGGGGAAGTCCGAATGCTTCTCTAACCTTCGGCGCGAATTGAAAGAAGCTCCGCTCAGAGCACGACGCAACTGTGTGATCGATAGGAGGTCTATGCGAGCATTTAATGGTCTCCCGTATTTGGGCGATTCTGGCAGTGGCTTCGATCCCAATGAGACGTGCTTCGTCCAGCGTCAATGAACTCAACCGCTTCGCTAAGACGACTGCCGCAGGAACGAGCCATACCTCCGCGGGACACAGAGTGGGGTATTTGTTATACAGATCGATTTTCGTGGCGGGCTCAGCTTTCGTCTCGAGCTTCTTGAGGGCAGCCGTGACGCCAATGGTGAATCGCCACATGATGAGAAAATCCAGGACGATCAACCACCGCGCCGCGGTAACTTGGTCTTCCTGGGCAACGTACCTGACAGCAAAAAGTTTGTGAGCTTGCGAGTAAACGCAGCATACACGATGCAACTTACCGCGGATATACAACACGCAAGAAAACCGCCATATCCTCTTTTGTTACGCCCTCAACACGGAGGGGATGCTCGGCACATGAGCCTTCGACCGGCT
>ALYI01004000.1:0-33958 GCA_001969225.1 Ceriporiopsis andreanae CBS 279.92 | reverse complement strand
CCTGCCATGTCGCCGCCAATTGCGCGTCAAAACGTTGTGCGCAATCCTTGCAGAACGTGTCTGCAACGTGACCCCTGAACATCCGCAAGGCCAAAGGGCGGTGGCGGGCGATACTACACAAGGGGAGCGTGAGCCAGGGGTTTTTCCCCCGCTCGCCACATGTGAAGCATACCTTGTTGGCAGCCAACTCCAGCAAGCGAATGTAGAGCGTACAAGCGGCGCCGGCAAGCGACTCTCTCGCATCGAGACAAATGCGGGTGTCGATGGGATCTAGTCGTGCCGACATGCCGTGCCTTGTTACGCCATCGAGTAGGGTCGCCGTTGGAAGAAAACAGCATTCGTAGAGGGCTGCCAGGTAGATATCCGAGAGCTCGCGGGCACGCGCCAAGTTGACGACTTGAATCATGGTATAACCTGTCATGTCTTGCCGGATCATGGACTGCTTCCAGTGCAGGTCGATGAACTCCCAGTCCTCTATATTCTTAGGGAACTCCTCCTGTAAGAGAGAGATGCAGTCGTTGCGGGATTTGTCGCAGCCGTACGTGTCGCTGAGTGAAAGGATAGCTGTGACTTTGGACCACCGGGCCGAGACGTCTGCCTTGCGACAGTATCTGTTTCACATTTACATCGTCAGTGCGAGGGGTGCGTTCACAACTCGAGAATCGTACTTCATGCCGTGGTACATTGTTTCGATGAAAGAGACCATTTCACCGGGGTCGCCTGAGCGAACCACTACGAGAACCCCGTCCATCATTTCTCGTTTCGGGTCCGATAGACGAACTTCGATAATAGACTTGAACATCGTCGACATGCTCGAGAGGACTTCGCGATGGACTCGCATTGCTACTGTCTCCCCGACGATAAGCACCGCGTCGCCGCCCTCAAGCCACAAGTGGGGAGGACGATCGCAAGCTTTCACCTGCAAGACCTTCAGCAAGACATTGACACATGGACAGGAGGTGCAGCTCACCCTCTTCTCCAGAGACGACATGGTTTAGGTGGTCAATGTAGGACGACCATGGCCCATGCATGAGAGCCCACCTCGACTACGAGGGCGCTTCTTGATTGAGCGCGCTGGCTGTCCGTCAAGGGTCTTTCAAGGGTCCGAGCCTTTTGAGTACATGCAGTTTCTACACGTACACAGGATAGAGAACGACTCACCATGAGGATAGCCACACCAAAATAGAGTGGTCCAAATTGTCATCGGATTGCGTGAACGTATGTCTTGCACAGTCAACGGGTGACTGACATAAGACTTCAGGCAGGATAAGGGGAGGGTATCGCCGCCGGAGGGAGTCTGCACTGCAAGGAGGGTACGATGAATGCTTAGCACAGGTTGGCGCACAGCTTGGCCGAGAGCTAGGCTTACTACGAGGGTTCGCGTCGGCCCTGCTCTCCTTCCTCAACTCGTCGAAGGCGGTGCCCTATGCGGTCGAGCATGAGACCTTGTGTGGGAAGGGCGTGCAACATACGCCTAACGGATGTCGCTCCGCCTGATCTCGAGGCGGAGCAGCACGCGTGAGAGCAACCCAGCAGAACGTTTCGCTCTCGTTTCGCTCGTCTCTGATGGGCGCACTGCGTAAACAAGCTTCGTCTACTCCGTGTGCGGGTCGGAACAGCGCAAGAATGGCGCGTTCTGTTTTTGCGCGCAGCCGGAGCCGTGTGACCAACGTTTGATAATAAGATTCCGGACGGACGGATCGGTTTAGGTTCGTATTAGTAGACCACCACCGTCCGTCAGAGCCGCGGTCGCCTACCAGCCGTCTGTAATTCCACCATGCAGATATATACTGTACTCCTGAGCCCGAGCCCAAAATTTCGACTACGTTCGTGTTTCCATTGTGTGTGGATCGCTGGCCGCTGCGACTGGGTAGTATGACACTTCTCGTCGCCGTATACGCAGCAAGCTTGAGATATGAAGCTTCTAGGCATCCTCGATGTCAAGACAAGCAGGCTTGCTATTGGTCTGGACCACTCACCAGGGCCTAATCGCACTGCCAAATTATTCGGCGAAAGTCATTCCTGATCTGCTGCCTTTTCGTCTTGAAACGCGACAGCCAGGCGTCCGCACATTTGTCGCAAATTGTAACCCGACGAAAAATCTGCACATAATCCTCGAACCAGGCCGCCTCCAGCGGGTCGCTTGGGATGTCCTCCCAGAGGGTGTCTTTCCACTGCCGTGCTGTATTAGCACACATGGATGGGTTGAGGCAGGTGGGGAATTTTTTGGACGGGTTTAGAAGGAGGCGGTAAAGGCGAAAACTTTCACGGACAAGTGACGCCTTCGCTTCGAGACAGGTGCGTCTATCCTCTGGATCGAGCTGCACTAACACGCCGTCCTCCCGAGATGCACCGCCAATCAGCACGTCCGTCTCGAGACTACTGCACTCGTATAGTGCTGCGACGTGAATCTCGGGAAGCTCTAGTGCGCGGGCTAAGTTTGCTGCTTGGATCAAAGTGCAAGGGAAGGTAGGAATGTCGTCAAGCCATATCATCGATAGTATCTTGGGATCCTTGCGGATAAGGTCCCACGCGTCTATTTCCTCGGGATACTCTTTCTCCAATAGGCGGATACCTTCGTCTCGCAACTCATTATAGCCGTATTTGTTGCCGAGAAGGAGTACAGCGTAGACAGCCGGCCACCTGCGGAAGGGACTCAAACCCTCGAAGTACCTGCGGGATATATAGTCAGCACTTTGTAGCGGTACAGTCCCACTAGACACGAACTTCTTACTGTTGTACATTGAATCGATGAAATAGATGAGATCGGTGGGGTCATCTGCGAGATGTACTACCGGCACATCATCCATTGTATCTTGCGTGCTTGGCTGAGGAACGTCAAACATGTCCTTGAACACTGTCGCCTTGCGTGAGAGGACTCCGCGATGAACGCGCATTGCAGTCTTTCCGGCGATGAGCACGATGTTACCGTCCTCGTACCACAAGTCTGTGTGACGATCTAGATCATCCATCTGGGTGATCTTCAGTATACTGATACTGCACAAAATGACGGGGAGGAAAGCGCACCTCCGAGGACGACATGTCGACAGTGTGAGACGGTAAGCCGTCCAAATAGGCAGACGTTGGGCAGACGCCCGAATGCTTGGGCGCTAGGTCCGCCGGCCCGCTAGTTTGCTCTCCAGAGCTCCGTTTAGAGTGCAATGCACTTTTCTCAACTGCGTAGTGCGCATGATGGACGACGATTCACCATGGGAGGACAATAACGATAATCAAGCTATGCGCGATACCGAGTGGTCCAAACTATCGTCGGATTTTGTGAATGTACGTCGTATCGGCTAGCGGTCAACGGGAGACTGACAGAAAATTTCAGGCAGGATACCGCGAGGGCATCACCGCTGGGAAGGAGTCTGCACTGCAAGGAGGGTTCGATGAGGGTTTCGCACAGGTTGGCGCACCACTTGGGCGAGAGATAGGCTTACTGCGAGGGTCCGCGTCCGCCTTGCTCGCCTTCCTCACCTCCTCAGCGACGGTGGCCGACGCGGTCGAGCGCGAGTCCCTCACGCAGGAGGCGCGTGCCATCACGACGGAGCTGGGCAACATACGCCTAACAGATGTCGCTCCGCCTGACCTCGAGGCGGAACAACATGCGCGGGAACATTTGGAAGGAGCCGACGCGGATGGCGATGGCGATATCGTGGTGAACGAGGAGCTGCAGGAGAAACGCGAGTTGGAGAGCCTCGAGGATATGATGGCGCGCATCAGCGCAGGTGCAATCCCTTCCACGGATAGACGGGGGCGTCCGACACGAGAGGACGTCGTGCAATTATCATCGCGGTTGAAGGTGCTAGCCAGCAGGTTGCAGTTGTCGGTACCAGAAGGTTAGGGGTGGTCTCGAAAACCTGGGAACGGTGTAGGGTAAACATGGCGCATTTTCATCATCCTAGAATAACACCCTTAGAGCAGGAGTGCAATCACAAGGTCCTTTGAGTCGGCCCTATCATTTGAAGCTCGCCGAGGTAGAAATTAGGAGGAAATTGTGAAAGCGCCCGTTTCGTTCACGGCGACTCCTAGGAGGCGCCGGTTCCTCATGTCTTTCCTCCGTAACGTCGCGGTGCGTTCCACGGCACCCCTTCGCAGGACGCCAGCAGCATCCTTCAGACCACATGTATTGCCCCTAGCATCTGTCTCATTGCATTTTCGCGGGTACGCATCGCGAAATCAGAAGCAGCGTGACGGCAAGGACCGCGACAAGGAGAAGGCGAAGGTCCTCTCCACAGACGACCTCGTCCCGGCATCTCAACGCATTGTGTCGAGCCCGGAGTATGTCAATGCTGAGGAGAAAATGAAGGCCGCGCTAGACTTTTTCCGCAAGGAGGTCGCCGCGGCCGAGATGCGCGCGAGCGGACGCGTCACGCCCGCCGTGCTCGCTCCCGTGCGGGTATCCGCGCCAGGGCACCAGGGCGCGGATGGCCGCGGCGTGAAGCTCGAGGAGATCGCGACGGTCGGTATACGCGATGGATCCATGCTGCTGGTAACCGTGTTCGAGGAGCAGGTGCGTGTCGAGCTGCGTGCCGCGCCTGTGTCACACTCACGGCCTGCTAGTAGACACTCAAATTTGTCGAACAAGCCATTTATGACGCAAAGTTACCTGGGATCACGCCCCAGAAGGCAGATGCGAGAACGATTAAGATACCCATACCGAAGTGCGTCACACTGTGTTCATCGTGAAACGCTCGTGTTCACGTCGCTTTTAGGCCCACTGTAGAAGCCAGGGTCGCGCTTTATAGCGTAGCTCAAAAGCAGGCGGAGGATGCTCGCTCACAAATTCGCAAGCATCGAGACTTCATATCGAAGCATCACAAGAAACATACGCCGGAATACGAGGAAGTGCGTCGAAATATTCAATTCTGCCCGTTACCTCCTGACATTATGGCTCGCAGTACCAGAAACTGATGGAACGCATGATTGGCGAGGTTGATAAGGTGCTGGCAGGTATGAAGAAAGCTACTGGTGCTAAGTGACCGTGTCGTACTCCTTGGGTTGTTCTTTCCATTCTTATTGCTGTCCCAAACGCTATATCCAATGATCTATGCTGGAATCCATCTATAGGGGTATATGTACATATGATATCATACCCTTGCTACTCAAAATGTCTGCTCAACCCGTCGTATATCAAGAAGATCAACGCGCTACTGGGCACTGCCCTTGCCACCGTGATTCCACACCCCGCATACAGCCCACGGAGGCCTTGAGCCTTGTACATCGCCCGAAACGTGCTCAAGAACGAGGGGTACGGCTCGCCTGGAGCGCGTGGGCGCATTTCCGCCTCGGTCTGTACCGCGCTCTTGACTGTGTCCGCGGGGAACAGCGCGAAGTTGTACGCGACACCCGCACACGCGCCCGACACGGCAGACTCCCATGGCGCGAGGTGCCGCTTACCCTGGCCCTCGATGGGAGCGTGCCGCGCCAGCAGTAAACGCGCGACGGCCTCTTTCGAGATGAACCACGCGACGCCGCCGCCGGTCTCGCGGATGAGCGTGCCTGTCTGCCCGAGCCAGAGGCCCGTGAGTCCCGAGGAGCGTATGACGTTCATCAGCACCGCGATGGGCCCCGGCAATTTTTGGAAGGCTGCGCCTGGGAGTGCCCCGCCTGGCGCCATGAGCATCTGCACCTGCATTTTGCATTTTACGAGCTCGATGGGCGTCCTGTGTGCATGAGCGTGAATCACGGCGCTTGGATCATGACAGAAATTTGCGCGACGTACAGGAAGAAACTAGTGACCGCACCGGCACCGGCTGCAGCGAGAGACAGTTGCCCGAGCGAAAGCTCGTGCGTGAGGGGCAGCCCGCCGTACCACCGTATTGCGTTCTGCAGCTCGTTGTACGACATGAAGAGCGAGGCGTTCTCCGCCATAGCGCCTACAATCGGCGCAGGCAGGCCCTGGTCGTGTCCAGCGTGTCAGCGCGAACAGTATAGAGGGAGGGACACAACACGCACCCGGTAGAGCCCTCGGATGCCCTCTTTCTTCCACGTCTGCTTGAGGCAGTCCAAAGGCCCGCTGAAACGTGCAGTGTGGTCGAGGACCTGCGACTGGAGGCGGACCTTGGTGAGGTCGAAGGGGTGCTCAAAGACCTTGGCAGTCATGCCCGCGATCTAGCGAAGCGAGCACACACTCATGAGCACAGGCGGCGTGCCGCGGATGGGGAGGTGCTGACACTACCGAACGCGATGTCCTTCGCGGCGCGCACTGCGACCGAGGGCCCTGCTTCGGGCGTCGCCTCCATGTCGTGTTGGGGGGTAATGGGGGTGCGGAACAAGGCAAGAGCGGTTTTGTGGACAGCGCTAGCACATGGTCACGGAGTGTGGTGAGGACGAGGACGCCTCGCACTGGCAGGAGTCAACAGCTCGCATAAAAGGCGCGCCGCAGATCAGCAATTGGTCCGAAACGCGTAAATCACCTGCGCCATCGGATCTCGACATTGCATGCGCGTACTCGAGCGCGTCGAAGGGCAAATGTTCCGCAATGTAACGTAAGGAGCATGTTTGGCTATTCACGCCGCGAAGTCTGCCTGTAAAATCGCGATAATTGTCCATCAATTTGTGGTAGGATTACAAGTGCGGCATCTATAGTACGACGAAGTACAGTACTGGGTAACAAGGGGTAGGGATTGGAATGGTCTATCACCGGTAGCAGTGGGTAAGTGGGTACATGACATGAAACGATACATTAGCACACATGATTGTCCTCAGAGTCCGAAATAAATCAAGAAACCCTCCTGGTATCACAAGAAATAACAACAACCCAATAGCAGCCCTCTACAGAATGAATAATGAAAGCAGGACGGAGATGAAGGCGGTGGCGCCGAGGAAGAAGTCCGCAGAAATGACAGAAGCACCTGAGGGGCTGTTTCCACCACCGCCCGTCTGGCGGGACGGTGGCGGGCCGCCGCTGGTGTGAGAGGTGCCCGCGGTGTCTTGCGCGCTGAGGGTGGTTGGGATTGTGTCGACCTGCGACGGTGTCGATGCGGGCGTAGGGGTCGGAAGCGCAGTCGTGAACATGCGGAGGTAGCTAACCTCGAAGTACGCGTTGTCGTACGTCGGACTACCAGGACCAATGACGTTGTTGCCATACTGTCAAGTCCCGTTAAAATCCAGCATTTCACAAAGGCGGTCGAGATACTCACGCAGGTACCGTTTGTCCCGGAGGCTTTGCAGTCGTTGTTGTAGATACCCTGAACACCCGCCCTGTGAGGATCTTTAGTACAGAATTTGAACCATGGGAGTGCGCGATGCATACCAGTCTCCGCACAGAGTGATGTCGAAGATAATTTGCTGAGGGGTGAAGAATTGGGTCATGTTGCACGACTCCGTTGTCGGGAACGAGGCAGAGGGAATCCCCCACGTCGAGATGTCGATCGAGTCGTTGCGCGAACTGATGTTCGGCGGGATGTCTGCCCTCCCCCAGAACCAAACGCTATAAATAGCAACTTCAGCACACGATCAACGGGCGGACCGCTCGCCAGAGCTCAACTCACTAAATTCCGGTAACATCGAATTGAGTTGCCCAGACGCCTCCACCGGCTGCCGCGAACCCAGCCCCGTAGCTGTTAGGCTTCGTCTCAGCGACGACGCACCCCGAGCCCTTGCTGCAGTCCGTCGCGGTATCGCTGCCCGTCTGGGTGATGTTCGTGTCGTGCAAGCACCCATCGGTCGTGTGCAGCGCCACCTGGTTGTGGTTCATGAGGTTGATCGCCTCGACGATGTCGATCTCGCCGTCGTTCGGCCACAGCGTGCCCTTCGACCAGAACGCGGGCCAAACGGAGCATCCGTACGGGATGTGGACCAGGTCGACGATCCATACGGAGCCGTAGTCGTAGAAATCCTGGCTCGTGATCCTTATCTGCGAAGCGGCGCTCGGTGAGAGCGCATGCGTGAGAACGAGGTGTGCACGTACCGAGTTGCGGATGTCGTTGGGACCGAGGAAGCTGGTGTTGTCCACCTTCATGATGGCATTGCCGGCGTCGTTAATGTACGCGAGCTTGTCGGCAGCGGCGGTGGGACGATCGAGGTAGTTTGCGCTGCCTGTGTGGCGCAGTCAGTAAATATGCCATGTATCGTTTTATTGGCATTTATTCGAGTAGGCGAGAATTCCGTGAACCCGGCGAGTTCAACGCGCACCCAAGTCGTATTTTCGCCGCAATTACAAGCCGCAGGGTAGAAAGACCGGTGATTGGCACCCCAGAGGCAAGTTGGCGGCGACACATGACCGACTCTTTTTGACGATTCCTAGCGGAAGGACTCACCTAATGTCAGGTTGTCCCAGAAGCCGTAAAAGTCCCATCTGTCAAAGAACGTCTGGCCTGAGTACTCGCGTACGAGTTCAAAGGCGCGACAGTAGTCAACGATCGTGAATATGGCAAGCGCGCAGCTCAGCCAGTAAAGCGTCATTTGCGGCCTGCAAGCGAAAAAGAAGTCAAATGAGAGGTTTGGGCTTGGCAGGCGGCTGGTGGCCTAGCAGTGGTCGTTTCAACGTCGTGAAAAGGCGCACCGACGGCAGAGGGCACGCCGGGGGATGGAGGGCGATTGGCAGCGGGTGGTGGTGGTTCGGGATACAGCACGAAAACTTATCTCACCTGCGGTGGGGAGCGATACAAGCCCCGGTTCGAGATGGCAGCGGCCATCCTCCCCGCGCTCGTGAGCCTGGGCAGGCGCGTATGGCGCGTGCAGATGGCTGCAGGCCGCCAACCAGCAGACATTCCAGGCCAACCTCGTGTGTCCCATCACAGAACCTGCCATTCAGGGACAGCCCCCGTGATCGGTTCAAACTCCGCGCATGAGGCTACCGAAGATCTGGCGCCCAAGAGGCGCGGACCCAAAAAAAACAGAACTCAGACTTTCTCTCTGACGACGACCATGTTGACGACCGGGGTCTTGTCTTCGCGTGTTCCATTCTCTCCTCGACCACGTTTTGCATGCAGGGAACTCGCAGACACAGTCAATCTTGCTTGATACCCTAGGAGGAAGCCCGGCTATCGACCTCCATGCGCGCTTTCACAGAGCATGTTTTGCTTCGCGACGAACTCACCGAAGGACACCGAAGGACACCGAAGCGCATGCGTACATTTCAATGAAGGTCCCGTGTGAGACATGCTGTGACGTGCCTGTGCCTATGTTCAGAAGGGTTCGTTTGTTGGGGTTCTCCAAGGTCTTACATCGAGGGCTCTACTATTTTCCCACATCATATCGCTGAACAGACGTGGTGAATTCGGTGGGTTGACGCATACCATAACACAGCCATCGTCTCACAGATTTTTACAGGTGTAAACAGACATCGTTCTGAGGCGTCTACAACTGTAGTCATCACGAAGTAATCTGCGCTCGCTCGAAGCAGTTCGTGGAACCCGGCTCAACTTTCGCTTGGCAGTGGCGAAGGTAAGGACGGTACGAAGGCGGCTCTTACCTCTCATGCTCCATATAGCTCCAAACACGCTACCACCTCTTTTCCACCTCAAGAGTCAAGTCCTCTCTTGCTCCGTTTGAGGCGGGATGTCGCGTCTGAATATAATTCGCTCTTCGACGTCTCAACGACCTAACCGTCCTGGCAACTCACTATCTAACCCATCGACACTCGGCCGTCAGTCTCGCTATAGGCCCCGCTTCGACGACCGGCAGGATAGCCGTGGACCGACACGTTGTTCACACGCGGGTCCGGAAAACACAGCTTGAGCGCTGAAGTCCTGGTCAAAGCGGGACTGCGGAGATGCGGACCAGGCTTCTCTGTTCGGTGCGGACTGCATGTGGTAGGCGGATGCAGTGCTACGTCTACCGTTGTTCCCATGTGACGCAAGGTGTTGCCAGTGCCTATGTTCTCAAGACGCCTGGTCTGAACTCTATGTGTTGACGCTTGCAGATGTGCAAAGCAGGTTCTTCACTTGGACTAGAACATGATTTCTGTCGACGACTCCACCGGTATCTGCCAGAGGTTTTACTTCTCCGCTAATTCACCTCCTCTCGTGACCAGGCTCGCTGTGGCGTATCCCTCCAGCTCCGGGAGTTCGAACACGGGATGGCCTCGTCTAGCTTGGAGGCGATACAGGTATATCTATATGCGGACACCTGCATAGATATAACGTAAAACAGTGAGCCCCCACCTTGTGCCTCAGCTTTGCCAGCCCGGCCGCATCATAGCTAGTGTTCTCCAGATCGTTTGCTGTCAGATACAAACGTAAGGCGGCTCAGCTGCGCATCGCCACGAACTATGCCAATTCTGTATGACCGCCTGCCTGCGTGTTTCTGACATTCATTCTCCCTCGCAGCCTGACTATACAGCTCTCCGCTAGCAAAGTCGATACAAAACGTCCGACGTCGCACCTACTGTAGCCGCTTTCGTTGAGGAGGAGCAAGGTGAATCTCAATTTTATGTACCTTATGCGAGATCTGATCTCTGTGTTATAGTGAGCATCGGTCGTCCGGCAAGATCAAGGAGATATCGAAAGGGATCCGCATACCGACGACTGGGTAGAAGCACGAAATAAACTGTCAGTTTGATGACTATGTTGTTGACGCACCACTGATGTTGTTTCTGCCATAGATCGATGATATCGCCTTCGACGATTTGTGGAATACTATATCCTTTCAAAATCTTGTTTCTAAACAGAGTGACGGTAACCACGATTCGCAATTAGCTGAGGTGAGATGCACCAGCGCTAACCATCAAAATTGACGGGGCATTTGCTGTACGCCCTATCCAAGTCAGGTTGTACCCTGGGGCCCGGGACCATCATACCTCATGCGTCTGCGTGTTGGCCCTCCCTTCACAGGACTCAAGCAGACGAACAACGACGCTCAGAGTCAATGGGAGCGCATCCCGCTGCTATGACATCTAATAAGATGTTATCTGTGGTAGTGTCCAAATTTATCAGAAATTGGGAACAAGGTTTGTGCATCGCCTCGATGCTGTAACTTATATGACGCCATCCAGACTCTAACATCCTCCGCTTGTACGTTGGACCCTCGAGATGGACGATCAGGTATTGTCTGTCTTATCCAAGTCGCACTCGGTCCAGACGTGGTCATCATCTTCAACTATGGCCCACGTTCTGAGGTGTGTCCGTTAATAATAATTATTGATGAATCGCTGACCACTGCAACTTCGCAGCTCCCACATGCCTCCAATAAACAATACACCCAATACTCTCCTAGAATCTGTCACGGACATACAGGAGCAATGGGAGGAAGAGATCAAGGCCCTGAAAGCTCGGATTCGCCAACTCGAGCTCGCCAACACGTTAGCGCGCGAGGGCATACAGGAGCGACAACGAGAACGCGACAGGAGACGAGGAGAGTATGAGGGTGACCGGCCGTCCCCGCTATACAACGTCCTGCCTCAAGCTCCCACGTTTTCGCAGTCCTTTGAGGAACAACGGCGCGCGTGGTCTGAGACGCGGACGAAGCACCTTAGTCGGCCACGCCGCGGCCGCTCGCACTTCGTCTTATGCGAGTGGCATTCATATCGAGGCGGGCAGCGACGATTAACATCCAAATCACCGGCGGGATATATACACTGCGGTTGCACGCAAGAACAGATCCTTTTTGAGGAGACTCTTGGTCGACATGGTGTCGCACACTTTGATGTCGAGCGGCGGCGCATGGTGCCCATGGACCCCGCCTTGCGGAACCCCTTGCTCGAGCTTTTGCAGGAGCGTTACGGGCATCGCGGCGGGGATTTCCAGCGAGATCCAGTCAGTGGCGAATGGGTAGACGACGAGGGCCCCTTTGATTGGGAGATGAAGGCTGGCTCAGACTCGGGCGAAAGGGGAGGGTCAGGTTTGCTTAGATAGACTCGGCAGTTTTCCGTCGAGTAGCCTCCTTTCGAATGGATGCCGCGATGCCGGTATTGTGACTATTCTCGACTTTTGAATCTTGTTATATGTAGCCGTCCTGATGCTGCTGCAGGCACTGAAAGTGCCGAACTCCAAATGTCCTATATCCCGGTGACACGAAAGCGCGAATATCATGACATTGCCAAAAATGATGATGCATGCGATGAAGTGAAAGCAATATGGATGCGTACATGATAACGGGGAGTTCCAGTCTAGACAGCATGATCAAAGCAGCGATTTAGACGTACGAGCACGATGTCATGTCAATGACGTTAGGACTCTCTGCACCCACGCATTGCCCTCGATCTGTGATTTGAACTGCTCCATGCACTTCCGAAGCTCTTCCACCTGGGCTTCCGGGCTGTCATCGGTGTCCGCATCCATATCGACGTCCTCGCCGTCCTGTCCAGAAACCCGAGAGGCCCAAGTCCGGAGCAGTTGCTCAACAATCTTATTGCCCTCCTCGATGACTTCGGGCGAGAGGCCAGCCTCCAGCTCGCTATTGTCTACTACATATGTTAGTCTACCGCCGTTAATTATCGTCATTCGTGCGTACCTGTGTTGAAGTCTTCGAGCTCGTCAGCCTTGCGCTTCGCGAGCTGTCAAAGAATCGTCAGTAGCGCTCAATGTCGCAGATACCTCTCTTACCTTGACAACGTTCTCGGGGAAGTTAGCGAGCTCTGCCACATGTATACCAAAGCTTTGATCACAAACACCTGCAGCAGCCATCAACGTGACGTCCACCCCACACTGACCTCGGCCATAATACATACCTGGTTCGACCTTATAGAGAAGCGTGATATCACGCTTCTTCTCGAGTGTATCTTCGGTTGAGACATGTGCGACGACATGGAGATTTTTAACATGGGGTATTTGCTGGTCTAGGGCAGTCAGCTCGTGGAAGTGTGTAGCGAAGAGACAGAATGCGTGGATTTCGGAGGCAATGTGTCTGAAGGGGCCGAACTTGAGCAATACCCTCGATGAAGACGTGAGACAAACGCACTCCGAGATAGCCCAAGCAAGACCGAAGCCATCATACGTGGATGTGCCTGCAACCTGGTTATAGAGACGTGTTGATAAGTAGTAGGTGTGGCGCACCTCTGCCAAGCTCGTCAATAATGACCAGTGAATCTTTCGTCGCGCTCTGCGGGGCAGGTTAGTAAGATATAGGGACTAAGGAAGGCCTGTCCGGTGATCTCACCCTCAAAATGCTCGCGGTCTCCAGCATCTCCGCCATGAACGTTGAGACACCACGCAGTTGACTGTCACCTGCACCCACTCGACATAGCACGGAGTCAAAGACTGGGAGGCGCGCTTCGGAACAAGGCACGAAACAACCTGTCTGAGCGAGGAGTGCGATGACGCCGACTTGTCGAATGTATGTGCTCTTTCCACCCATGTTCGGTCCAGCTGCGGTCACGTTTCAGTTTTGCCAACAGCACAATGAAGAAGCCCACGTACTGATAATCTGGAATTCACTCTCATCTGAGGAGGCATTCAGATGATGATGATGCTGGCGTAATATGCGCTTGACGCACCTTTGATCATCTCCACGTCGTTGGGTATAAAGCTAACGTCGTCCTGAACTTCGAGACACGGATGCCGTGCATCTTTTAGAATCAAGCTACCAGAACCTAGCGTGAAATGTCCAGCATGGCAGCCATTTTGGGAATCTGCAATGACATACCTTTCTCCAAAACAGTGGGCTTGACGTATGCCTCAGGCGCATTGACTGCAACATGCGCGAAACTACACGATTATGAACACCAACATCGAACCGATAAAGACATACGAGTCGTACCTGATGATGACGTCGAGATGCGCAATGACACCGTTCCATTCTTCTAAGATGGGCACATATGTGTCTGACACCAACGTCAGCGCCAGATTATTCTTACCTACGCAGTGCAGTGTACTCACTTGCGATGCTCACGATCTCCGATACAAGCTTGCTTTGTACACCCTTATACCGACCGGTTGTATCGGAGTATTCCGTGGACAGGTTTTTCAGCTTGCGCGTAGTGAAGAATACACCGGTCTTCAGCGTCGACAACTCGATATACTCGTTGTTCTGGTTGATCAAGCCCTGGTCCTACACCGTAGATTCAGCGGCAAGTTTCAAGGACAGCGGATACACCGCGTACCGTCTTAGATATCCTGAAGCAGTACCCATGCACTGGTGAATTCTCGAGATGCAGCTTCTTGTCGAGATCGAGGTCGAGATCACGCCCGACGCGCTTGTGCTCCGCGTCGAGTCCGTCGCGGACAATTGCGAGCGTCTGAGCCAGGTCCTCCAGCTCGCTGTCGTAGTCCGGCTTCACAACGAAGTTGTGATTCTCGAGCTCGTCGAGGTCGAGTGTGTCCTGCACCATCTCGGAATACTTCGACAGCGTGCCCTCAAAATCCTAAGGAGGGGGTGATACGACGTTAGGCACGAAGATGGTGATAGGGTGGGTCGACATTGAGCGAACCTTGAAACGAGAGAGGTACACTTCGTTGACGAGTGTCTTGTTTTCGTCGGTCGTCTCCACGGATTCGAGCGTGCTGATAAGACCTTCGAGCTGTCCCACCGGTCTATTCAGTCGGTTATATGCGGGTCGAAGACGCAGAACCGACCTTCAACACTGCCTGATATACCCGTACTACATCTTCAAGGCTAGCCACGCCTTTCTGGAAGCGCTTGCAGATCCTGTGCATATCAGGAAGTAACTTCAGTTGCTCTTCTTGTAGAGTGCGCCGGATGTTAGGATCGTCGACGAAGATCTCTACCAAGTCCTGTCGTTTGTCTATGCATGGTCAACGAGTCAGCTATGGGACGAAGACGGAAGTGGAAAAAAAAGGAAAAGCTCACGTATTTCGTGCAGATTGACAAGTGGTTGCTTGAGCCAGCTCCCGAGTAACCGAGAGCCCTGTGAAGTCTTGCATTTGTTGAGTAAGCCGAACAGTGTGGTGTTCTTGTTCGAGCTCTTCAAGTCACGTCAAGATGGAATCGACATATAGGAGAAGCATGAGACGTACGGCGTTGCCAGGTGCCTCGATGAGGTTCAAAGCGCGCAGAGCACTCGCATCTAGGCGCATATACTGAGTAAGGTCGTGCGTGCGGATGGTGTATGCGCTGTGGTTGGATGGATCGGACAGCAATGAGAGGTAAGCGATGAGCGCAGCAAGCGAGGCAGGGGCGACAGGGAAGTTGAGTTGTGCTATATTTATAAGTGTCAGCACAGCTTCTTCGTGTGTCATTGAGCCACTCACGGATAGTGGACGCGGCATCGACGCCCGCCGAAGACGAAGGCATGGAGCTTGGGTTCAATAACTTGACTAGATCATCCTGAATGTTCTTCGAGGTGAACTCGCCTAAACGGGATGAGCGGGGGTTGCACTGGAATAGTGGCAGACGCACTTGGCTTACGTTCCGTTATGACCACGTTGCAACGCTCCAACACATCCTTGAGCTTTTTGAGATCAACATCACGCTCGGTGTTGCCGTTGGCTGTTCCTGTTGGGACGATTGCTTCTTTCACGGCCAGTTGAATGATGAGGGTCTATGCCAAGCATTGCAGTTGAAGTGAGTGCCAGTTCACATGAGATGAAGCATAACACACCTCAGTGTTCGAGAACAGATCATTATCCACATAGTCCGCAACTCCTAATTCTCGAACGCTTGTGTCGGCAAACGCAACTCCAACGGTCTTTGTCTTCGAGTTTGCCGAGCCTCCTGCCGCAGCCGGTGTTGTAGCCACTTTGATGGCCATAACGACAGGAGCCGAAGTAATATCGACGGTTCCGAAGAGCATCTCTTCAACGCCCTGCAGATTGCCAGGGGAGGCCTGCCATGAGAAAGGCTGTTAGCGGAATCTGGCAATATCGACGACAAAGTTGAAACTCACCTCCTTGTCGACAACGAACTTCGTCGCCTTCTTACCCTGCCCCTTCTCTGGCACATATATCTCGACTTTCAGCTGTCGGGTCGTCAAGGCTTCCCTAAGGAATGTCTTTGCTGAGTTGGCACTGAGTGTGACGCTGGGAAGGCCGCCTTTGCCAGGAGAGCCCAAATACTTGATGACAGTATTTGTGTGATAGACATGGGCTGCTACATAGAGTGCGTCTTTTCCATGTAATGAGTAGTAGTCTCCTCGGTCGAACAAGCGTATTGTCCCCGTTTCTGGAGATTTTGGAGGTAGCTGTTTGAAGAACAGGCAGAACCCAGGATGGGATGCGTTGTCTAAGAAGGTGATGAGCGACAAAGAGAAACTAGAGAAGGTAGCCTCTAACCAATCTCGTAGTCCGCGTCCTTTTCTTTCCCGTACATCATCGCCATTTTTTGAGGGAAGGAATACGAACGTTGAGTACAACCGTGACGCGGGGAATTTGGTTACGCGACGCGTTAATTTGTGACATAAGCCGTTTTCCACGTGTACTAACAGCTCCGCTTGAACGTTAATTTGGCGCTATAAAGGGACCGAACAATTTTTTGAGCTTTTCGACTCGACGTTCCTCCCTCTCGAATCCATCGCATTCTCAAGACGCAATGCTCGAGCTCGTAAATTTCTGGCTTGTCTTGCTACGGCTGCCGATGCATTCGTCAGATTTCAGCGGGTTTTCCTCTGCGTCATGCTCGCGACCCTATCGCCCTGTCCTTCCTTCGGTCTTTCTGGTACTCCTTGTTCCCGGCTTGGGGACGCACTCATTGTGTACAGAAGCAGTGGCAACCTCACCGCAGCATCTGAAGTGGCTTTACGAGTGCAAGAGCGACGGCTTAGCATCCTTTTTTCAACTTCGATACCTCGATTTTCTACGGTATGGAGGTTTGCAACTTAAGGTACATGTCTGATTCCTATCTTCTGTAACTACTGATTGTCATTGTTCGAGCACTCATAGACAGTACAATATTATACATTCTTTGAACATCCAGTCGTGATTATGCCGACACGTGCTGTTATCAGCATAACTGGCAGGTCGTGTGCCGCATCCAGATGAACCCTACCACGCGGTCTCATTGAGGCGCTGTGCAGCGGAATCCACCATTCTCATCGTCCACCTCTTTGGCGACCACTTGGGCAGAGTTAGGATGGCGCGAAGTATCGAGGACGAGTCGACCTTGTTGCCACTTATCTCGTTCGCCTTACAGATGCTAGCTGTAGCTGCTTTCCTCTCGTTCTTCTTTCAGCTTATCACTCGCAGCGACTCACCAGCTGCGCAGCCGAGAGTACGGTATGCGGAGGGTAAAGGAGAGCAAAGGCATGGGAGGCGAGCCAGACGCAGGCCCAAGTTAAAGGTGCGTGTCGGCACAGTCCCAAGTGTGCGCAGCATTCACCGTACTCGCCAGATCAAGACTCAATTCCCTCACGATATTCCTCGCGACCGATCCCTTCCACAAGAACTGATCGACGAAATCATCGATCATCTTCAAGACGACAAGTCAAGCTTGAAGGCATGCGCATTGACTCACCGCACCTGGCTCACGCGCGCACGGAGCCATCTGTATAGCATGCTCGTGATCAGGCGCGGAGGAAACGATCCTTATAAACTGCGATTTTATCCTGAAGTCCTCGCTTGCGTCCGGCACGTTGTTATCGAACCTCATCTTCTCAAAGAGATCCCACATTCCCCGCTCTTTGGACACGAGGGGGTGGAGACGCTCGACATATCCAGCACGTCGACACCCTTGCGTGTCCTCAGAGCGGACTTTCCGCCATTTCCTGCGTTGCGCGCGCTGCACATGCAGTCAGCGTACTTCTGGATAGGCTCGGAGATGATGTATACCTTGGCCAGCCTCCCACAGCTCTCAGATCTCATGCTCGACTTTTCGCAAAGCTCGTACGCATCTGATGGACCAGATGACTATTTGCCTACCGTGCACCTTGCGGTCAGCACTCTGCACCTTCGAATTGATTTCACGCCGGTGGCCCCCAACCACATCCTTCGCTCCAATACCGTCCTTCGCGCGACAGGTCGAGCTCTGAAAGACCTCAAGCTGACCTTACACTCTCATGGACTAATGAATGCATGTACGTACAGTATACACGTTCTCTTCATACTCTTCATATGCCGAGGCTAATGCCATACTTCCAGTCGCGGCCGTGGAAGCGCTTGATTTTTCTACGAACGTATCACTGCGGTCCCTGGAGTTCAATTGCTCGGTATATCTGTACACCTACCCACTCCGCCCAAGCGACACCGAGCACCTCGCAGGCACCTTCCTCTCGCGGGTCTACTCACCCAACCTTCACACCCTCACCTTCTGCATCCGCTTCCGCACGTGGCCATACGCCGTCGACACCGAATGGATGCGCTTCCCTGACCTGCGCCTATTCGACGGCTTCGCAGACCCTCCTGTTGACGACGGTATGGTCGCTGCGACTGCGGAACGCATGCGGCAGTGTGCGCGGAACCTACGACGCCTCACCTTGAGGTTCACCTTCGAGTCATCGGTGAACAGCGCGATCCTGGCGCGGGTCGAACACGACGTGCGACAGCAGCTGCCAAAACTAGAGGAACGTGGAATCTTGCACGTCGAGGCAATTCTGTGACTATTTTTTTGGTCTGTGCCAAATTTGCGACTGTCTTGAATAGTACGGACATCATGAATGTATTTCTACGTCACATCCGACACGCCAAGCCTTCGGGGATCGTTGTCCTAGGGTGTTCAGACAAAGTCCCTCTCACAAGGACAGGTCTAACTTGAGGCCGATGTACTGGAATATTGGACCTCGCTCGACACGACAGAGGCTGAGAAGTACACGGCGTCCTCCCCACCGCCGATATCATTCCGGGTCTCCTCCCTACGCCGCATCTGACTGACGCGGGTAGTCGTATGTCAACGATCCCATCTCAAGATCCATGTCTTTCTCTTGCGTGGACGAGTATCCTGGGGCTGAGGGTAGGGACGATCTCGGAACTGACTTGCTGTGGTCAGCTTGAGCTGCTCGGGGAGTCGGGTCGACGGGCCATGTCTGATAGGTTGTCATCGGCGAGTCGTCGATCTCCTTCCCGCTCGCGATACCCTGGCCAATGCTGGTGCTATCCCCTCGCACGACGAGACTCCGCAAGCGCTCCACCGAGGACGAGTGCCGTCCAAGATGCGTCTCCAAGGCGTCCACAAGAGTGGTCGAGATATGACGAGGAGACACTTTTTCCGCGAAGTTACACAAGGCGTGGAGAAGCGGCTGGTCGTGTCCCATGAAACCGAGGTTGACGATACCGAGCTCTGTAGAAATACGTGCAGCGTTTTCCACGTGAGGGAGGAGATCACGGATATCTTCCGTAGCCTTCCTGAGTTCGGTACCTGCCGCTTTGATAGCTGCCGGGTCGTTCGCCTCCGCCGCAAGACCTTCCGCCACAGTCACATCGCGCACACTGCGGTGGATCGCAACGTCCGCGAGGACTACAAAGAGATGGCGATCGTCTGAGTTGTCGTAGCCCGGATTGTTCAAAAAGGCTTGAGTTGCTAAGTGCACGAGATTGTGTGAGAGGGAGTCATCGTGACAGGTCGCTGCGAAAGAACCTTAGCATGAGTACATGCCTCACAGTATATTGCAATGAAGGAATAGGGCGCACCGGTGATGTTGCCGCCTGTGGTGAATTTCACGGTACTCACGCGCATGAGTAATTGAAGTACCGGGGCCTTGAGGCCGCGGTAGCTTTCCCTTGCACCATCATGGAGTTTGTTGTATAACTCGCATAGCGTATCAGAGAACTCTTCGCGCCACACGGGGGAGGAGATCGCGATGATGTGCGTCAAAAAACAGAGCGCCTCCATGAAGTGTCGCAGCTGTTCCCGCGTGGGGGTTTTCGAGCTGGGGCTAGCAGGGAAGAGATCGCGGAGAAAGTCCCGGGCGGCGTTGAGGAGGACGTGGCCGAGCATATCGAGTAGTACTGGGTCTAGTTTATCGCCCTGCCAGAAGTCCCGCTCGGTTTTGCGATCGAGAGTATGATGCCTGACAACGAAGAAGTCATGCATTGCATCTGAGCTCTCTGCGACTTCGCACAGCTGAATGTCGCCTCTAAGCGAGTCGAGGAGGCGGTGAGGATCGAGGTCCAGGATCTGGCATGCTGCATAGACCCCCGTCTGAAGACACAGATGCTTGCTGTGCGGTTCGGGTCCGTGAAAGTTCTGCACGCATTGCTGGACCTTGTCCAGGAGACGTGCGTCTTGCGAACCTTTACAGACCCATACCAGCGTGTGGAAGAGGCCGACGAGCTCGACCGTCTGACGCTGCACGTCTTCGCTCTCGGGAAGATGTAGCAGGCTCCAATCTATGTGTATGCCCCACCGCCTGCTCTTGTTGAGATCGCGATGCCGCCAGCTCGCCGGGGCTTTACGCCGCGTGGCGTCTCTCTTCTCCCGGGCGTTACGCAGCAACTTCGAGCGCAGAGCGCGGAACTATCCAGAGTACATGGCCCAAGACTCGATACACATCCAGCCGACAGCGGACCTGTAAGGGCAGCGTGGGAAGAGGATGACCAGCAGGTTGATCGAGGAGATGAATAGGGCGCATCCCATGCCCACGATAGTGACAACACATGCGAAGGGAACGTTGAGAGTCCATACGAGGACGACGGCGCCGCAGAGGAAGAGTAGGAGGGCGAATTCGAGCATGGCAGGAACCATGGAAATGATCTGCGGCACCTTCCAGGTCTGCCACGCGGTGAAACGGATGTGACGGACCAGGACGGCCTCGCGTGCGTGCGATAGGATGGAGTCCCAAAGAAGGTACTCGCGCAGCCATTGCTTGATAACGATCGAAGCGAGTGAGGCAAATAGGCTGTGTAGAAGGGAGAGAGCCCAAAGGATGTTAATCCAGAGGTTTGGGAGAGTCGCTGAGACTGCCTGTGTCCTCGCAGCATCGATGAGATCCTGATTGATAGCACCGCCAGCGAGCTGTACCGACAGCTGAGCCAGCAGCTGCGCGGACAACTGTGTATTGTCTTGCTGGAACCATTTGTACGATTCAATGAGGAAAGCGGTGACAACTGCAGAGAATAGACCAGCCTATCTGGCGTTAGGGGGGTCCGTTCTCACTTCAGGGAAAGCACTCACAAATACGAGCATAGTGTTGATATTTTCCTCGTAGTTCGATATCATCTTCTCGTCATGCTGCTTGAGATGCGCTCGAATTGCTGCCCAGTCTCTCAGTCCTGCGGGTTCCGTCTCTTCAGGGCTCTCGATCTGGATTTTCAGGTGAGCTGTGTCACGACTCAAAGCCTAATAAGTAACTGCGAGACGCGCACCTCGCTCTGGATGTCTACCTTTTCCTCCTGCTGCCGCATCCTTTTTCTAGTAATCATCTCACAAATCTGAACAACGCTGCCGATAAGGAGAGTTGACTATCAGAGGCTGAAGCAGGTTTGTAGTGAGCGGAATGGTGGGACAGCCTGGCCAACGGGGGTGCAAGGGTGTTCTAACGCAGTTTTAAAGCGGGAAGAGCCAGAGAACGGACCGTTGGATTCGCCGACATTCTTGAGGCTGATATCAATTGAATCAACACGCCTGTGATCTGTGCATCCTGTACAGTCCGCTGTTCAAGTGTGGCTTCCAATCCTTGTTCGCAGAAGCGTGCCGTCGCCGTGCCGTGTCGAATATATCGAGCCACGAGGCAGATTTCCGGTCGAGATAATGAGCCCGTTTGCGCCTTTATTGTGTTAATTCACAGATCGTCGTCTTGCGTCTGCTCTATGCCTTGTATCGTGGTGAGTCTGTCGTGAGTCAGTCGCTGAGTTCGTCGCTGGTGATCGGCGCTTTGTTTGGCTTTGTTATCATGACGTTACAGCGTTGATATTGTTCTCACGGACCCTTTCTGAATCTTACCACACTCGTGTGAACGAACCGGCACTTGCTGGCAAGTCTAGGGAGCTCATGGGGCTTTCAACTATTGGCCTGACGAACGAAACATGGCGAGTTAGAATCACCAACATCGTTGAAGGTTCAACGTGCTGATCTTAGGGTAGCAGATTGATTACATCCGCTCCGTGTGATCTCGTCGGCGCCGCCATCACGGCGCCATGCCCAAGCCCAAATACGAGCCTACACGAGAGGACGCGCATAATTCGCAGCTCGATATTTGTGAGTGAGATATAGCGTGAAAATACTCACCGCTGCAGTCACGTTGCCTCTCTTTTTTTTTGCCAAGGAGTCATAACTAGTGAAAGCGCGATAGGTGAGACCCGACGCACTCGAGAGGATATGACAGTGTCTATTGCGCATCTGCACTACAAGGAGCCCTCTTGGCATCATCTCAATAACACAGGAAGGAAGCTCTTGGTTAGTGGTCGCCCATTTATGGCTTTGTTTGTACCTGTTGACTTCTAACGACGAGCTCCTTCCTGTCTCGCCTTTGCCAGCTTATAAGTACGATTTCAGACGGAGTTTCGCTGACCCAGGCAACTGATCTCCGCGTCACTCTGCATAAAAACATGTACGTAGCTATCAGTCTCAAGTTCAACCAAACGGACCCACACACCTTACGGCGCTCCCCGACCGTCAGTAAACGGGCAGCTCGCATCGCCTGCGGACCTGACTCAAATAGCCGGTTCAAGGCACGTACATACAAGGGCGTAGCAGGGTTTTCCAGGCTTGTCGGTCGGGCGTATTATCTCTGCGCTGCTGTGCCTCCGACCGCAAGCCAACAACGAGGCGTTCCAAGTTGGACATGTGATAGCCGTGAAGACAACGCTCTCCTGCAGGCATCTTCTCGCCCTGTACGGATACCTCGGAGTCAGGATAGGGGGAAACTGTTTCGCTGCAGGCGGTTTTGGTTTGATCCATTAGGGCAAAATATGCATGGTAAGGCAGACGGCAAGCTATTGTGGCCAATGCTCCACTCATGTGTACACCAGACCATCACGCGTTTCCCAATGCTGTAAGCGGTGTCGCACCCCTTATTCCCTTTTCCACCTTTACTGCTGCTCCCCTATTAGTATATCCATATTGCCATAGAGATGTTATATCACAGTCGAGCCAAGTTCCATCTCGCGTATTTATCAGCGCAGCTGGCCAGAATGCCACTACAGTTGCATCGAGGTCCTAGCGGCGGTCCTGAAGGCCATGTCCCGTCAGCACTAGTGCTAGGGTAGATTCGTGATAACTCTCGGCTTCCGACCGAACTTCGCACGGACAGAGTACTAGCTTGTGCAGGCAGACGTGGTACGCACGCGTGGTGCATCTCATTCGTGTTGCCGTACATCTGGCTCAAATGAATTGCATCCTGTCCAGAAGCCTTATATGCGCGTGCAAGCCCTACTTATCACGGACGCCAGTTCATGTAGGCAGAGACAAACTCACGTACGTGATGAATTTTACGCATTTCCGTTTCCCTCGGTGTCTACATAGTAAGTAGTAATTACAACGTAGGAGGTTTCTGCAGAGGCTGAAAGCACGCTAAATGTGCCGAGAGAACCTGCATCGCGCGTACTTCGAACGCTGAATCGCGGTGCTGCATGACTCCGAATTCCTATATACGAGACGAAATACTCACAGCGGCACATCACCCTACAAACGTTGCGTCCGCGAGGCACTCTGGGCACAGGCCTCGCTGTTCATGCTGTGGAAGAACGGTAATACAAGGTTGGGAATACGGAGAACGTAGTACCGACGTGTCGAGAGCGGCAACATTGACGCTTGCTCCCGTGGTTCGGCCACGACGCATCCTGCAGGCAGCTAAGTATTTGTTCGGGAGGTCAAATTGCTGCCTGTTTAGATAACTGTCAGCGGTACAATTCAGCACGGTGAGACAGACACACGGCGACGGTGGATCGGGCCGCTCCACGCAATTGTAATAGAAGGCATCTTAGCATCACCTGTATATTAAGTACGTATAAGCTTGCGAACGCTACAACCATTTGCAGCTCGAGAGTATAATAGCACGGCATTGAACAAGCCTTGCAATAACAGAGAGAGAGAAGCAGAATTTTGAGAGCGACGTGAAAGCGTCCAGGGAAATCAAAGAGGTACAGATCCGCTGTGCAGCATACTGACTAGACTTCAAGAGTAAGGCCGGGCGATAGAAACGCAACACGCATCTACTTCATCCCAAAAGTGCACCGTACGAATGAAACCACGTTGAATACCACCGTGTCAGCGAAGCTCTCTTTCCGCGGATGCAACCTCCAGTTGCGAACCCATCTGGAAGTAGGCAACGAGGCACGGATGGACTGCCATTGCTTGTATGCCGTGGTAGCATCAGGTCGTGCCTTCGGGTCAAGGGCTGTCATATTCCTGATAAGCGGCGACAAGAAGTCGACGTTGGAGAATTTCTGGACACGTCCATCAGCAACCGGTTGAATGCTCCCGTGTCGGGAAATAGGGTACCCACGTCATGAAACTCGCGTCGAAACACGTTCCCGAGAATAAAGATGTCGAGCTTGAATGGGTCGTAGGGATCGTCCGATGAGAGCTCTGGAGGCTCGCGATCGCGCCCAAGGATACCAGTAACTAGCTTTGGTTGGTTCGGGGGGATGAAGACCGAGATACCGAAGTCGACATAATAGTACCGTACGCCAGCTTTCGCGCGCGATATCGGCCAGGCTGGCGTAACGGCGTCGGGCAAGAATCGCTGCTTGATAGGATGGAAGCCAGAAGGATACATTGCTGTCGCGTCCATCATCAGATTCTTGCGCGAACAGTCCCTGTGAATTGCAACGGTCAATTACTTGCATGAGCTGGAAGCAAATACAAACCGGTGGGCGACACCTTGTTCATGCATGAATACGAGACCCTACACAACAATGAGCGGCGAACTAGCATGCGGAGATAGAGGGGGCATACCTCGAGCAGCTGGTCAGCAAAATCGATAACTTCGCCGGGAGATTGGAACTCGGGCTCGTCCATAGTCTTCAAAAATGGCATTACCAGATACGAGACGTTTTCGTCCTCGTCATCCTGCAAAACCTCTTGGATGGATACGCAGTGGTTGCGTGGGTCTTTCAAGAGCGGGGGGGTGGAGAGCGACTGGGCGATCTGAGACTCTTGGTCGCCTGTCTGCACGCGTTTGATATACACCAGCTTATTGTCCGACAACCGTTTCGCATCGACAAGTTGGGATCGAGCCTGGAGGAAACAGGTCAAGGTACAGTAGCTGAAAGACGAAAGAGCGACTCACCGGGAGCACGACGGCATCTTCACAGTCAAGAATGCTCTTTCCTGACTTCACCCACGAGGGTTCCCAACCCTCCCGAAGCCGTGGACGTAGTTGATAGCCATGTCCGAGCAGGAATTTCTCCTTCGCGCTCCAGAGCTTTTCGATGTCAAGCAAGCCAATGAAAATGGATGGGACGTCCATCGCACACAAGACTGGACCATGATGAATTGACCGAAGCGACCAGCGACTCTTATGAGTGTAGGGAAGACGCCAGGCCGCACTGTGGACTTTTCCCAAGAAAGTCGGCGAACAGACAAGAAAGCGTGAGGCGGCTAACAGCCCAGATACTGGGATACTAGCGGAAGGCGCTCGACCTTCGGAGTTTGAACGTTATTTGAACGCTTGACCGTAAAGGTCTTCTGCAGAGCTCTACAACGTAAGTACGCATGTCTCTTGTACTCCCTGCAATTGTTCACGTTCACGCAGTGGACTCCAAACACTAATATCACGTCGTCAGACTTACTGCGGACACTACTAGCCCGTGTCTTCAACTTATCGGTCAGATCGGCCAAGTATTGCCTGTTTGCTCTTCCTACCGTGATCACTTGCACGGGCTCTTCAAGGAATAAGCAAACTCTACTTCATGCGAGCATGCCGCTACCGATAGGGTTTCTCGGGCTGGACAGGAACAAGCGACGTTTGGAACGATACGTCCGTGACGCTCGTGTATGCAAGGCGAGTATATATACAGCTTACAGACGTTTTAGTGGTGCGCACGCGACTCCGACTTCACCTTTCGTCACACAGAAACCAAACCCATGTATCCTCCAGCGGTCGGCGGAATCATAGGGTCCCTCGTCGGATTTCTCTATCAGTGGGTTCAAGCTCGTAGCGCGGACCCTCAGCTTGCGGAAGCACGACGGCTTGTCGTCGAGATTGAATCCAAGATGAACGAGATGGAAGTACAGGGCATTATGAACACGCCCGAAGCAGGAGCTTTTGCATCGCTCCAGCAGCATAGAGTGAAGTAAGTGCTCTTTTCTGCGAAGGCTCGCAGAAACTATGCTCATAATCGACAGCTTGAAATTTTATCTGGCTCAGCTCGAACAAGAGTTTGCGAGAGCCAATATAGCCCGCACAATTTGGGGCAGGCTGACGATTGAGGTTGAGCAGTTCGAAGCTACCGCTCGACAGCTACAACAGGACGTTCTGGTATGTACCACACACCGTCGTTATATGCACAGCCATTCAAATATTGCATGAACGCAGTCCACCGCAAATCGCGCAGCGAATTCGAGATATGAACGAGGTGAGTACTCTGTATCTGTGTGAACGCATCTCTCAGCGTACTGAAACCTTGCATGAGGCGGATATGTCTGACTTGACCTACTATCGCATCCGTCCGATGCCGAAATTTGTGGCGAGGTCCCGGAGAAATCGCTGATATACCACATCTTGAGTTCCTGACACTTTGCGACTCCTCACATGCATAAATATACCTTCACGGTGTTTCCTGACAAGAGACTGAGCACTGAAGGTGTTTCCGAGTCTGCCAAGTTTCACACGGAGATTGAGTTCGACTACTTCCGCCCTTCCCGCAACCTTCGCGGCTCACCTCACGCTATGGTTCGGGCACGGGATGTGGTAATGATTCCCGCTCATTCAGAGACCCTTGCCAAACATGATAATAACAGGGATACCTAGAACCATAGTGCGCTTTCCATACTGCTGGTGAAACGCATGCTTATCCGGCTCCTGACCAGGGACCTGCTACTAGCCACGTACAGAGCTCGCGAGAACGCCTCCACGATTCGGTCCGTAGCTTCACAAGTTACACGCGCCCCCAGAAGTTCTCAGCGGCTGCACGAACGTTGGTCCACGGAACGCCGCAATGTAACCATTGTGCTGCTTATTCTCTAGCTATCCTGATAACTCATTCACGCGTCATCTGTCGTTATGTGGCGCAACTAAGCTACTATTGGGATGTTCTGTCGACGTACTCAGCATTCAGTGCGCAGGTGCTAGGGCAATCGTCCGTCGCTACGAATGGATCGCTCTCCGAGGTAATTGTATATGCTCTCTACTATAGGCAGTTGATCCTTTGTTTTCAGCCACATTTTCACGTTTTTGTCGCACATCCAAGCTAGTCACTGCAACAGATTCAACAATCGCGGCTGACACTTCGCGACTTCATGCCTGTGCAATGCACAGTTTGCATCGTCAGCTATTCGTCAATAGGCCTGAGGCTTCACTTTGTGGTCCGGTGAGCAGAACGATTTACGTCGGGACCTTCCGTAAGACATTCATTCACGGTGGAAACATTCTTGAAGTTGGTGCGTGCCCCCAAGCGTATGGCGCAAACACTTGACTAGAATCGCGATTCTACTCAGATGGGTCAGATAATGAGCCACCGTGCGCCCTACTCCACATGATAGTGGTATCGCGAAGGTCAGGAGGGATGTGCGTTCCAACCTTCTTCGTGAGAAAAGTGGGCAGAGGCATGCGGAGATCGACCTTTCTAAGACCCTTTCCAAGTAGCATCGATGTCCCAGCGCACCTCAATGTCCGAGAGCTACGGGACCCTCAGACAGCCACAAACCTCGTTGCTCAGAGAGTTTAAGCGCCATTTCCGCGGTTGCTGGGCCGCGCTGGATCGCGCAGTGGCACGTGTGTCCTGAGTACTTTAGGTATGTTATAGTCGCATCGTGAAACTGCGCGCTGCTAACCCTCATTGATAGTAGTCCCTATACCAGAAATCGCGCGATGGTCGCGCGTTATGTTCTATGAAATCTAATCATTCCATGTCTCCTCGCAGCGTCTTTGTACGTGACGGCTCTTTGGAAAGACGTCTGTGCAACCCTACAGGGTCTCAACGACTGCGAGAGCTTTCAGGCTCACCAAACTTTCAGGTTCACCGATGCAGATGTCAACTGTGCTTGATCCCGAGACCGGTCAAACATGCATCCATCCCTGTGCTCACCATGCTACTTACAGCAAGTTACGCGAGAATATAGCGCGCGAGCACGGATATAATATACTTCTCCTCTGTTCAAGGTACTATAGCACAGCCCGTCATATGAGAAATCCGGTGAGCATACTCAAGTTGATGAAGGTTCACCATATCTGACCATTCTTGATAGTCGGCATGGCCAGTCAAGATGTACAGAACTTCGCGACGATGTGGACCGTACTGGGGCTGCCCTCGATAGGAGCCGTCGCTGTTGTCGTGGGGAAGTGGGTCGTGGCCCATGGCGCTGCCCCACGTCTTGAGGAAGCGAGGAAGGTTGTCGGAGACATCGACCGTGTTATGAACGCAATTCCACACCATGTCCGGGAGGCGATGAACGAGACGGAGGACGGTGGCTTTCGCCGCCTGGCGCAGCAACATGTGAGGTAGGCAACCTTGGTCCTGAAATCCCTTTGAAGATATTCAGTGCGCGACTTTCAGCGCCCGCTTCCAGCTTAGCGAACTAGAAAGGCGGGTTCAGCAAGCAAATCCGACAGAGACCCACAATGCATGGAGCAGACTAGTCACCGATATCAAGGAATTCATACAGCAAGCGAGGAATATTGAGACCGACGTGTTGGTATGTGTCGTCGAAAGTAAAACATTGCCGAAACAATAGACTGATCTATGCTCACTTACAGACTACCTCTAACAGAGCCGGTAATCCTCAATACCAGCCATATAATACTTCCAACGTACGGAGAAGCTCGTCCTGACTTTGTGAGACAGTCACAAGTTCACTTCGTTTTCCCTCCGAGTAATATCCAGCATCCTTGTCCGTAACTGGACTCCACTCGTCGACACGATGAAATGCAGTGGCACGAATGTGCAGTGTCAAAGGGTTGGCGGTTGTCCACTTGAGTTCTAGTGAAGGGCGTCCAAACAAGTTCGAACGCCCCGCCGCGCGAGTCGTTAGATGAAGAGGCGCAACCATCAAGGAGGAGGATCGTGCGATGGCTGTGGCCAGGGAGGTACAGAAGAGTCTGATTCGGGGGATGGATATCCGTATGAAAGTTCGCCCAGCTCGAGGTCGGGCTCATCGTATCGGACAATAGAGAAGCGAGCGGGTATGCAGGGTGTCGGCATGCTAGGGGCCTTGTTCGAGTCCGATGAGCCTCTTCGTTGCGCCATAATTTTTCGTTCGCGGTCTCCGTTACTGACAGCGACACCGCCGGGCCATGCAAATTGATTCGTCTCCGGATAAGAGGAAACAGCAGTGTCGCCACTGTCCCACCTGATATGAGCACTACCGCGTTTTGAGAGAAGCCGCCCGAGTTCTTCCACGTGTGGCCGACATTCATCGACGAGGAGTCCTGCAGAACAGTTGACCACGAGGCGTTCCACGAGCGACATGGGAACTAGATGAACGCAGACCGTGTTTTGTTGGACGAACCAAAGTAGGGTATCGAGTAGTGGCGGAAAGCGGCTCATGCACCCGAGGTTGGTGAACGCGCATTCTGAAGACAACCGTGCTGCCTCCTCGATACAGTACAACAGCTGGCTCATGCGCTCCACATCTACGATGAGCTCTGCAGCGTGGATGCTACGGCGGATCGCAACATCGGCAAGGGATATGAAAAGATGGCGATCATCTGGTCTCCCGTAGTGGCTGTTGTTTTCGAATGCCTGCACCGCGAGCTGAACGAAATCGGTGTGCGACGACTCTGATTGCACGTCTGAAGAGGTTACTTGGAGCACGAGACCATCAATGCCTGTCATGCAACAGAGAGTGATCAGATGACCTACCACTGAGTTGCCCTTGATCATTGAGCTCGACAGCACTGATGCGAGTCAACAGCAATAATACTGGCACCTTCAGTCCTGGATAGCGTGGGCCCGATCCGTCGAGATTTGTCAGCCATGGGCCAGGGACTGTTGCCCGCTCTAGCGTGTTGTATAGAGAACATAGCAAAGACAGAAGGTCCTCTTTCCAACTCGGCGACGAGACTTGTGCGACATGAGTCAGGAAACATAGGGTTTCCATCAATGCCTGCATCACGTCCTCAGGAAGGAGTTGGGTATTGGGACCGGTGGCAGAAAGATCCTTGAGGAAAATCTCTGCAACATTCAGCAGAACATTGCCGACCATCCCAAGCGACGATGTATCCGGTTCGCGAGCTTGCCAGAGCGTCTGCGCCTTCGAGCGGCTTGGTATTGCCACAGTGTAAGCGCCGTATCGCGTGTTAGGTACATCCTCATGTTTGATGTCCTCGCGAAGGCAATCGAGGAACGTCTTGGTGTCGAGAGAAAGGATCTGACACGCTGCGTAAATTCCTGCTACGAGACATAGATGCTTCCTGTTCGACCCGTAGAAGTTGCGCGTGCACTGCTGGACTTTCTCCAGTAGACGATCGTCCTGTGTGCTCGTGCAGACCCAGGCGAGTGCATGGAAGAGGATGACGAGCTCGACTGTCTCGAGGCGCATCTCTTTGGGCATCTCGGGGAGCAAGCTCCAGTCGATGTCCATTCCCCATTGTCTATGCCGTCGCAGGTCCCGCTGCCGCCAGCTGGTCGACCGCTTATGCAGTGTCGTTCGTCGCGCATCACGACGACGCACATGCGACCGGAAGTGCGCCCGCAGAGAGAGGTACCACCTGCAGACTAGGCCCCACGCCGAGACGCACGTCCATCCTACCGCCGACTTATATGGACACCGGTGGAAGACGATCGGCAGGATGTTGACAGCGCATGCGAGGATGAAGAACGCGGCGCCGAAGATCGTCACGACGATCGCGACAGCGGAGTTGAGCGTCCATAGGAGGATGACCGAACCGCATAAGAACAGCAGCAGCGCGATCTCGAGCATGGCCGGGATAGCTGAGATGGTCTCGGGCACCTTCCACTTCTCCCAGGCGTCGTAGCGAATGTGGCGCAGGAGGACTGCCTCTCGGGAGTGCGAAAGGACGGAGTCCCAGAGGAGGTACTCGCGGAGCCACTGTTTGATGATGATGCCGGCGAGCGCGGCGGTGAGACTGAACAGGAGCGAGAGGGCCCAGAGCGTGTTGATCCAGATGGAGGAGACGGACGCCGTCCAGTCGTTCTGTGTGTTGGCGGCGTCAATAAGGGTCTGATTCACCGAACCGCCTGCAAGCTGGGAAGAGAGCTGTGCAAGCAGTTGCGCTGACAGTTGCGTGTTGTCTTGTTCCAGCCATTTGTACGACTCGATGATGAACGCGGTGACGACGGCCGAGAACAAACCGGCCTAAGCGGTGTCGATCAGACTCGTCCTGTATAGCGATCTGCAGAGGACTCACGAATACCAGCATAGTGTTAATATCGTCCTCGTAGTCCGAAATCATCTCGTTATCGTGCCTCTTCAAGTGAGCTCGAATCGCAGCCCAATCTCGTAGCCCATGAAGATGCATCTCCTCCAGGTTCTCCATCTGCGCGTCGGTCTCCATCAGCAACATACAACCAGGTGTATCAACCGCAATACATACCTTGCTCCTGATCTCTGCTTTTTCGTCTGCACTCATCTTTCCCTGAAGCATTCTACGGCGCGACGACCGTCAATACAATAATTTTGGTGAACCTGCTTCACGAGGTATAGCGACCTGCGGGGAAGGGGAAGCTGCTAGTGGGTCGCTGGTGGGAGTAGCATGTCAAGGGGGGAGCAGAGGAATGTTCGCACGCATCGTGCTAAATGCATCAGCGCGAATGTTGCGGGGTTTGTTCTGCGCCGAGCTTTAGCACAAGCGCGCCAAGCTCCCGTACCCTGAGGGCGTCAGTTCTCTACGGTCTGGCCGCACCTGAACACGCCAGTACACATCCATGTAGCAAAACGCAAAGTGCTCGCAGATATCCGTGACTTCCTAGTAGACCAGATGACAAGCATTCTTTTGCGATGTAGCGCAAATTCCGTGTGTATCGATACAAAGAGCGTAATGTATACATCTGAAGGACGCGACATCAGTGGCACTTTCAACCCTGACCTGCGACAACACGCACCCAGATGATCCATTGATCCTGACAAACTACAGTATATGCGCGGTCTTCAGCTGAAACGAGCATGAACACCCTTCATATTCGCCTTTAGCTGTACTAACGCACCTGTAACGTACATCCCCTTATTCATACCCGACATTCTCAACGGCGAAAGTTCAAGACCCTACACACATTCTGTACGCCTTTCAATTTGCGCTTCACTATTTTCTTCGAGCTCGCGTCGAGCTCTTCATCGGTGATGATCCCTCGCGTGTTTACGCGCCGCAGCCACGAAAACGCCTCGAGGTTCGGGAATCGCTGCAGCGCGACCGTGAGCGCGTCCCAATTCGGCACGTCTGTGAGATGCGTGTGTATGTCCTCCATCGTGCGGCACGCCAAATCATGCGGGAACTCGACCGAGATGGTTAAACTGCTGACGGTTGGGGGAAGCGTCGAGAGCACGACGGCGATGCTCCGCCACTCCGCGGGGGTGTATAGCGCCAGCGGTGGAGGAGATGCTGGCCCGGGGCGGGATCGCGCGGGACGTGCATCCTCAACCTGATCTTCCTCAGCGCCCGCATGGTCGCCAGCTTCATCATCGGTGCCTGTGGCGGATTCGTCATCCTCGGTGTCTTCATCGACAGGCTCTTCGGGAGGATCTTCCCCACGGTCGGGCTGCAGAAGCAGATTGAGCCGTGCGGTCGTGAGCACTGTGCACGACGAGAGGTGCAGTTCAGTGAACTTCTCGGGAGGGTCTGTTGTGGATTTTTAGAATAGAAAAGATCGTTATATCCGCATCGAACGTACCGTTAGGGCCCAGACGCGGCAAGTCCAGCTCGAAGTATCTCAATTGTGTCGCGAACGTGTCGCGAATGGCGTCGCCGACGAAAGTCAGGTCTTCGTGATGGTGGAGATAGGACGCCTGGAAGAGGTCTTGTACCGTAAGCGACGTGAGCGAAGACAAAAAAGGCTGCCGCCATAAGTACGCGAGGAAGTTGAGGCATATATCCGCAAGAGAGAGGGTGAGTGAGGTAACATGCGCGTGAGCCGAAGGCCGATATCTGATGAGGCCTTGGCGTACGTCCTCTTCCTGCTCGTCTTCCGAATCCACCTCATCCTCGTCGTTCTCGATCTCAAAATGTCCCAGCCAGACGTGGTCGAGCCTCAGGCGTTCCACCTTGGCGAAATGCCTCAAGATCTCCAGCTTCCCCTGTGAATGCTCCTGCTCCGCCGAGAAGTATGTGACGTATAAGTTCCGCAACGACGCTCGATACGATGGTGTCGCCACGTTTTCCGCTTTCCGTGCCTCCCAGAAACAATTGACGATGAGTAATGTCTCCAGAGACGGGAGCTGCGAGAGCATCGCGTCGAGGATCGCTGCGTTGATCCGTCCCTGTCTTTTGTCCGACAAGTGGTACCCGTTCACGCACATAGTCTTGATCAACGGGCGGATGATAGGTTTGGCGCGGAGGAACGAAGTAAACCTGCTGAAGGGCTCGGCGCTGCGGTCGTGGAAGACAATCACGTCGTGGAAGAGGTGCATACGCGAGGCCGTCACCCACGCTCGGGCGACGAGGGAACATGCTGCGAGGGTGTCTTTATCGTCGTATAGGTGGTCAATGACCATGTCCACGAGCTCCGGTGGCAATCTTCCTCTGCCCGGAACGGGAGACGATGCGGGTGGGTCTCGAGTATTTTCCATGTTTGGTATTTGGCGAGCTTCGAACAACCCGCGACCGTTAAGGAGGACGTGGCCGTGTGTGAGAATAAGGACCCTTTGCTGCAGAGCTTATCGGGGGCTATGAGTACTTTGAAGCGCCTCGCGCACGATCGCGAAACTCACCGCGCTCCTCAAACAGTCGTCCACGCGAAACGCGCTACGAGTCCAATACGCTGATGTCGCTGTGCTGGCGTCGGGGATGGTGGTGTGGACGGAAGAGGGACAAGAAGCAGCACAAGGTCCGTGCGTGATTGAGACGGGCAATATTCACAAGCCGAGCTCGGCAACATGCCTGGGCGCCTTCCGCATGGCCGTGTGAGCGCTAAGGACGTGCTCTGCCAGTGCTCCCTCGTTCATCTAATATTCACGTGGGGGGTAGTGCGCGGTG
>ALYI01003999.1:0-67488 GCA_001969225.1 Ceriporiopsis andreanae CBS 279.92 | reverse complement strand
CGAACCCGCCGAATAGATTCGGTATGCGGGTTCGACCCCCGCGGTGGGCTAGTTCTCTTTTGCCTCCTGCATTTACAACCTCAGAACGATGCAGAATGTGTTGTTTGACGACGTAAACTGTTTACAAGACCCCTCGTATTTTTCTGCGAGCTGTGTGGATTGTTTTAGAGGCTCGATCATGATCACTCAACGATGAGGCCAAGGTGAGCGGAAAGTCTGGTACCGCGATAACGATATTGGACGGTGATAAACACGTCTACCCAGTATGCCTACGATAAGCTGCACTGGTGTTGGCATCCTGAAGCCATGTGCCTGTGTGGTGGGAGGCTCAAGTTGCGTCCAAGAGCTTCGATTCGCTGAGGCTGCATCGGGCCATTGGGTGTAACCCGCTCTTGCTGGCTACACGGCTCGATCCCGCATCCTCGCGTACGCACG
Organism: Ceriporiopsis andreanae CBS 279.92; assembly: GCA_001969225.1. Lineage (NCBI taxonomy): Eukaryota > Fungi > Basidiomycota > Agaricomycetes > Polyporales > Meruliaceae > Ceriporiopsis > Ceriporiopsis andreanae. The sequence goes on along the minus strand of ALYI01003999.1, from coordinate 67,053 downwards.
TGCCATGCACGTGCTCCGCCACCTCCTCTCCTTTAGGATAGTCGCTCACCCTACCCCACTGTGCTCGTCATGTTCTGTTTCTCTTATATACCGCGACTCTTGGTGGCCGGGATCTTCAGCTCATGCTCCCGACCACCAGGTACGCTCACACCATGTATTTACCGTAGCTTGAGCTCATGCTCCCGACCACCAGAAATACACCTCGTTCTAAATTCCGTCTTACGAGTGTTCCTCGCTTCACGGCGCGGTTCCATTGGGGTGCGTAAGACATTGCCAAGTCTGGTCGTATCTCACGGCGAGTCGACGACCGTTGAGAGTAGCGGTCGAATCATCAATCGTGCGAGAAATCGGACAATTGCACCCTTGTGAGTCCTGACGACTATGCCGGATGATGTCGAGAATAGTATTGAATTGTTGACATGCATCCGTGTGGTGATCGACCGCGGGGGTCGAACCCGTAGATAAACCTACTGACGTGCGCCAGAACTTAAAACTTTAGATCTACCGCGGGGGTCGAACCCGCACGTCGATATATAGAACGGTAGCGACTTGCCTTTGACTTGCCGCGGGGGTCGAACCCGCAGACCACAAGTAATATATACGAGTGGCCTGCTACCGCGGGGGTCGAACCTGCAGGATGGTATGGTGGCTGTCAAACTTGAACTTTAAATCCCGCGGGGGTCGAACCCGCAGGCAAGCCCACCGACGACGAGCAGCGCGTCGCTCGTGTGAGAGAAATCTACCGCGGGGGTCGAACCCACATGCCGATATACAGAATGCAAGTGGTGGCGACTCACCGTGGTGGAGGAACCCGCAGACCGAGGTATATCGCAGTTTTTGTGGTGGTAACCGACCGCGGGGGTCGAACCCGCAGGCAAAGCTACTGACGTGCGCGAGAACCTAAAAATTTAGATCTACCGCGGGGGTCGAACCCGCAGGCAAAGCTACCGACGACGAGCAGGACGACGCTCGTGTGCGAGAAATCTATCGCGGGGGTCGAACCCGCAGGTAGACCCACCGGCGATGAGCTGCGCGACACTCGTCGCGAAAACCTAAAACTTTAGATCTACCGCGGGGGTCGAACCCGTATACTGATATATAGAACATGCATGATGTGGCAGTGACTTACCGTGATTTGAATGCAAGTGGTGGCGACTCACCGTAGTGGTGGAACGACTGAGGTACATAGAAGTTTTTGTGGCGGCGGCCCACCGCGGGGGTGGAACCCGCAGACCAGGGTATATCAAGGTTCGTGTGGTAGTGGCTCACCGCGGGGGTGGAACCCGCACGGCGCAGGATAAAATGGCGGCTGTCAAACTTGAACTTTAAATCCCGCGGGGGTCGAACCCGTATACTGATATATAGAACATGCATGATGTGGCAGTGACTTACCGTGATTTACCGCGGGGGTCGAACCCGCAGACCATGGGATATGAAAAATTTTGTGGTAGCCACCTACCGCGGGGGTAAAACTCGCAGAATGATAGTGCACATAGTTTACGTGATGGTGGCCCGACCGCGGGGGTCGAACCTACAGGAAGTTAGGTGTCAAAGCTAAACTTTAACTTCATCGTGGAGATAGAATCCGCAGACCGATATACAGAGTTCACCTTGTGTGTGTGGTAGTGAGCCATTGCGGAGGTGGAATCCGGGATAATAGTTGTCAAATTTTCGTAGAGCTCTACCGGCTTGAAGCACAGGGTTCGTGGCAACGCGTACCGGCGCCTTGTACTTGCAACTGAAATTGGTGGTGCGGTGAGTCTTCTCGGAGTGTAGAATGTACGCAGAGCATGCTGTGCGGACGGAGAAGAGCAAAGAATATCAACGCGACCCGGGACCAAACCAGGCACGGGGAAGAAGCGTCACCATATAGGGATGAAATATCCCAATTAGTTGACCCTCTAGCGCTGAACGACGGGTTGTCTCTCTCGCCCACCATTACTTCCTCGTCACAATCTTCAACACATCAAACGCGACCTCCGGCGCAAAACATAAGACCTCCACATGCCCTCCACGCTTCCACGCTCAAAAAATTCGGTCATCACGCCAGCTTTCCGAGTGCAAAGGCAAGCACCGTCATCAAGCGTCCCACCCACCCGGATCGTTGCATCAAAGACTCAGCTCGCTGTTCTGAATGCGTTCTATGTTCGGGTACGAGGTCGCGCGACGAAAGAGGAGATTGAGGAGACGTCACGGCAAACCGGATTGTGAGTCCCAGTCGTCTCAAGCGTGACCTACCTCGCTTCACACTTGTCGTGGCACAGAGAGACGAGGTGGATCAGGAAATGGCTTACTCGTCAAAATCACCCGAGATCGCGAGCGAAGATGGCCATCCCTGCGTCAGAACCTCAGCTATTTCGTGCACCGTGGGAGCCGAGTCGCTCGTTCGCGTCGGACCCGTATCTCTCTGGGGACTCTGTCGACGCCCTCAGCTCAAGCGATTCAAGCTTCTCCCTCGGTCACTTGCCCACGCTCCGGTGGCCCGAAGCGTCTTCTGCTTACCCTGTTTTTGATGGCGTCGGTCGACCGGACATCAATCGCGCCTCTTCTGCGCCAGAAGTCGCGACAACCTCGTCTATGCTTTCGAATTCCTCTGTTTATAGCGACTCATTGATGCAAGATTCGATAGCTGGCACTCAGTCGCTTTGTCAGTCTCCAGCAGCTTCCTTCGCTCCAACCGCAAGATCGACCGACGTGCAGCCTCTAAGCCTATCCGGAGCCTGTCTAGATCTCGCATACCCCGACTCGCCTCCTCCCGAACGTGAAATTTCTGAGTCGCCGCGTTCACAGCTACTCGAAGAAGCCAACGCCGACAACATGCGCCGTCTCATCTCCATGCTGGATGCTGCTTCTGCCGCGCCTGACTCAGCTCAAAGCTCGCTCGCTGAACGCATCAAGGTTCCTCCTGCATCTAAAAGCACCTCCCCTCTGCAACCACAAGCGGCGCTGGCTCCCGGCACTCCTGCGCTCCCGAACATTGGCGCCATTTCACATCCAGCTCTAGTTCGCTCCAAGACCTGGTACTCCTCGCCTCCGCCGATCTCGTACAAGATGTGCCATTCGGACATGATCGCGCTGTGGAAGAAAGTCAAGGCTGCATACCGAGAAGCGACTAGCGGGACCTCCGAGCACGAGGGTAGCGGGAACGGCGAGAGTGAGAACTGTGAGGGCGAGATGTCTATATCCAGCGGTGAGTGCCAATATGCGAATACGCTGTCTGGTTGACTCGAGCTGACACCAAACGCGGCACAGGATATAGCTCGTGCGAGTCGTCACTGGACGGCGTGGTCACGCCTACCGATCGCAGCGAAGTCGACGTCGAGGTGGAAGACCTCATGGACGTGGACACCGAGGACGAAACACGTATTTGCAAGGATCTTCCTGCGTCGCCCGAGAAGATTGCCCCTACACCGTCATTGCCAGAAGCTGCGACTGCCATCAATGAAGCCAACGAGGTCTAAAATTGCGGCCCTCGTGTCTGTCCTTCTTTGCTGTATTGCTCGTGTCGACCCGTCTTAGCATATAGACCGTGATTCTTCCTCGTTATATGTTCTCGTTTCCACCCAGTTTTTGTCTTCATCGCCATCGTTGTCCAGCTTTTCGCACATATACAGCTTTCTTGTTCAAAACATTATCGCAAGCTCTGGATAGTTTAGTGTAATTAAGTCTAGTGGGTATTCGTTCCTCAAATTGTGCCCGGAGTCCTAAAATTGTGTCCAGTACAGATTCCGATTAATCCGCTGCAAAACTGTGTGTCCGTTGGCCCAACCAATATCTGTACATCTTCTTGCCCGACAACGCCCACAGCGAGAGGCCGCCGCTCGTTGTGGCGCTGTCACCGCCACCGTAGGTGACCTGCATCGCGGAGACAGGCTCGGCGAAGTGCTGATGCAGGAGCTCGGAATAGTCATCATCGTACATCTTGCTGCTAAGCGGGGAGGTGGGGAGTATTGGGTCGCCTGTTAGCAGCGACCACGCTCGAATGCGCCGGTCCTGGCCTGCAGCGAATACGTATGACGAGCAGGGCGACACAGCGATCCCCTGAGGAAGTGCACATTAGAGAAGTCGGATTAGATCGACAGAGATAACGTACAAGATCCGCCATGTAGGTGTTGACGTGACCTTCGAGCTGCATGAACGGCGTGGTGTTCCGCGCGAACCGTAGATCGTGTAGATCAAGCTGTGAGGGTTATCGATGGGACGTTAAACAGAGGAGAAAACGAAAGATACATACGTCACCTGATATCGTGCTTACGAGAAGCTGCCAATCGTGCAGCACGCTGAGATGGGTGATGGTCTTCGAGCTCTGGTGATAACGCCCGCCAAGAAGCTCTTGCGCTTTGGAGAGATTTACTCTGCGGTCAAAGGCCTTGATTGAGCCGTTTCTTGCACCAGTATATACGAGAGGCTTTGGAAAGAAGATATCAGTCTGAGGCGGCATGCAACGGATGAAATAACCAACACCACGCTGGGTAACGGAAAACACGTCGCTACCCGTAGGAAGAAAATCATATGCCCAACTGGCGTCAATGTCATGGAATAGTATGCCTCTTCGTGCAGCGCCTGGGTGTTCGAGTCAACCTTGAGAGGCCGTACTTTCAAGGAGGCGGGGATGAACTCACCGAGGGCGAGGCTATTTCCGGATAGATCTGCCGCTCGTACATCGTAACATTGATCTGGCATGCTCATAATCGTCCAGAGACTAGAAGATTTCGTGTCAATGACTAAAATGATGCGGCGACGCCACAGCACATACTCGGCGTCATGCGCGACGTTCTCGATCGCAATTCGACTAGACGGTCCAAATGAGACAGCACTAAACGGAAGACAAATAAGACATGTGCAACAAACAGAGACAATAGTTCTCACAGACGGTGCGTTGCCGACCGACAGACAGCAGCGACCTATACGCGCATGTCAGACGCGAAGCAGGAGGTAAAACCCTCAAAGACGAGACTTACTGTCGAGCCCAGGTAAAGTTCTCGAGAAGAACCATACATCCTGGCACGAGGGTCAGTCTTGTAAGTTTGTAGCCAGCCTCCGGTATCCCCAGTAGACGTTGAGAACGAGCCATCTTGCTCTGCCATCACCTACTTCCGGTGTTGTCAACCGCCGCGGTATGCTGCACAGAAGGGATAGCATACGTGTATCGAGGAGAACTGTAGATCCCCATAGGACACTACTTTGCCCTCGGACAAAGCAGCGATATTTCGGGTGAGCATGTCACTGAAGCACGTGTCATTGGTTATGGGTTGGTATTCAGAATACAGATTCGGACGCACGCCATCGACCGCTGTAAGTCCGAGTGTCGAAGAGACGATCGCATACGCGACACGGGCTCTAAGCCCGACGGATGCCCTAGCCGTCTGCGCTTGCGAGGTCGCTCCCCCTTTCGATCTTGTGTCGTTGAGGAATCGCGGCCAGGTCCTGAGGAGCTACTGCTGGGTGTTGGCGGTGGCATAGATGCGGCGCGCGGTGCGCCAGCTGGACGAGACGCGAGAGGAAAGTAACGTCTGCGGCTTTCATCCCAATAGAGTCCAGGAAGCTCGCGCGGCGGCATAGTGTAAGGTTGTGCGCCACAAAGCTAGAGAGATGTAGTTGGATGGAGCCAGTGCTGTTTGCTCGTCGTCACAGATGTGAGGGATGCCTGTGGTGATAGGAGAAAGCAACGGCTGTTGTCGATGGTGGTAGTCGAGGACAGAGCCGAAGCGAAGGTGCTTCAGGCGGAGGTCGGTCGAAATTATCTTATCTCTGAGCACGCGACGATCATAATCTAATCGCGCGATCACTGATCACCCATTCCTCAAAGTTGCGGTCTTGACACATGCTCTTCGCAAGGACCGTCATCATGTCAGAAGAGACATTGTCTGAGAATCTAGCAGGAGTATGTGGAAGTTGGTTTTCGTGCATATATGCCACTAATGACAGGGTTATACAGCTCTCCAAAAACGCGGATAACGTTGGCAGACAGGGAAAAATCGTCTTCGCTCAAGAACTCTGCGATCTCATCATCGACAACTGCCCCGACCGTGCGACGCTGAAAGCGTGTTGTTTGGTATCTCGCGCGTGGACCCATCGCAGCCGGTTCCATCTACACGCGATCATCCCCATCTACCACTCAGAATTCGAAATTAACGTCGAGCATCGGGCACACTACGATGTTCTGAAGAACCTCCCCATTATTATCCAATATTCGTCCCGCTTGCATATCACCAACATCAAGACAACAGACTCCGACGTCGATGACGGCGATGGCTTTAGCGCGTTCTGGCGAGCCATCTCGTTGTTTCCGCACATCTCCTGTCTTACTTTCTCCTGCGACATGATCAACGCCTACCACAGCACAATCTGCCACCGGTGGATATCTGTGCTCCCTGCAGTGGAATAGATCTCCTTGTACAGGATGTCGTTCTCCAGGCATGGTTTCGCAAGGTTTCTTCAGTCTTTTCCAAAGCTCTCGAAGCTACACGCCAAATATCTTCGCATCTCCGAGCCAGAGCCAGCTCATTATGACCCCGAAACACTTACTTGCCTTCAGGAACTGAGCTTATTTCATTGTTATCTCGGTTCGCTGCAACATTTGCAGAAAGCGGTCCAAAACGAGGTTCACCAGTACACCTGCGTACTGATGAACTCGTTAGGCCCCAAGGAGATGGGAAAATATCTGCGTTCTTTCTCAGCAAGCCACTTTATACTCTACTGTGCGAAACCCAGCTATTTCTATGTTTATAAAAGCATGTCGACAGGTGAGTCGTCGTTCGTTACATGTATAAAAATCCATCATTAATGTTTCCTCAGCATTCGATGGTCTGAAAATGCAGGCAAACCTGCGAAATCTCACCCTCATTTGCGAGCTAAACACAATCTCTCTCGTGTTGCGGGCCGTCTCCCACGAAAATTTCATACGAGAGCTGCGTCTCACATTCGAGGCTTGTGATGGCGACGAAGAAATTCTCCCAGCCATAGACGCAGCACTGTCAGAGGTAGCCTTCCCCATGCTGCAATCTGTCGTCGTGTCTATTTGCATGCCATGCGAGTGGAAGAAAGAGATCGTGCAGGCCGCACCCTCTTCTTTCGCCTCTACGAAAAAGCGGATCGACGTCCGCATCGAATACCTGCCAAGACGCGCGATAGACACGTTGCCATCAGACGTCTTACTATCCGAGGTGGATCAAGGATAGTATAGTCCTTCAGGTGCGTTCAGGATAATGGTGAGCGACGCCATATCTGACATCCCATTGCAGATTATCGTGTTCTGCGGAAGGGAGTGCAAAACTGAGATACGAAATTCGTAACAGACTTTTCCTTCCACTTTGCTGTCCCATGAGAATGATGCACGACGCACGTCACCGCAGCTACGAGGAGCGCTTGCTATGACAGAGGAAAGCGACGGCTCTTGTCGATAGTGGTAGTCGAGGGTCAGAGGCGGAGGTTCGGTCGAAATTATCTTATCTCTGCGGGTGCGGAGATCTTGATCTAGTCGGTCAATCAATACATCATCTCCGCTTGTAATGCCCTTTCTCATGTTCGACAAATCCCTTCACAACAACTGTCAACATCGGATATGTCAGAAGAGGCCTTGTCGGCGAATTCAGTGGTAGAAGTATGTGAGATTCCTTTTCGATGGATCACCACTCAGCTTGAGGTTATACAGCTCTCCGCCACGGAAGAAAACGCGAACAACGTCCTCGTGCTCGCTCAAGAAGTCTGCGATCTCATCATCGACAACTGCCCCGACCGTAAAACACTCAGAGCTTGCTGTTTAGTATCCCGTGCGTGGACGCATCGCAGCCGGTTCCATCTACACGCGGTCGTCTACATTCACCACTGGGGTTTCACCATTGATACGGAGTCTCAAGCACACTACGCAGCCCTCAAGAACCTCCCCACCATCATCCAATATACATCACGCATGCATTTCTCCAGCATCGACTTGATGCCCTGGTCTATGATCGATGGATGCAGCTATAGCGCGTTCTGGAGAGTCGTCTCGCTGTTTCCACACGTCACCCGCCTTACCTTCTCCGGCGGCACAATCGACACCTACCGCCGCAATTTTGCCCGCGACTGGCGTTCTGCGCTCCCTGCAGTAGACTCAATCTCGTTGCGCTGTATGTCATTCTCCAGGCATGGTTTCTCAGCGTTCCTCCAGTCTTTTCCCAAGCTCTCGAGGTTACATGCCCAGTGGCTTTGCATCCTCCCGTCACCGAATTTCGGGAAACACCCTCCCCTTCAAGAACTGAGTTTATCCCGATGTTACCTTGGTTCATTAAGACATCCGCCGACACGGGTCAAAACCGAGGTTCAGCAGCTCATCTGTGAATTGGTGAACGGCTATGCCGACGAAATAGAAAAATACCTGCACTCTTTCTCTTCACGCCGCCTCGTACTCTATCATGCAAAATCCGACTCTAGTCATCACATGTCAGCAGGTCAGTCTTCATTCACTGCACTAACAAAAACACGTCGTTGATATTTTCTTAGCATTCAATTGTCTACGAACGCTTACGAACCTGCAACATCTCACCCTCATTTGCAACCTGTCCGTGATCATTGTTGCGCTGCAGGCCATCTCCCACGAAAACTTCCTCCGAGAGTTGTGTTTCACATTCGAAACTCGTGATGGTGACGAGGATCTTCTCCCCGTCATAGACGCAGCTCTGTCAGAGGAAGCCTTCCCGAAACTACGCTCTATCGTTCTGTCTATCTGCATACCATGCGAGGGGACAAAGGAAATCGTGCGCACCGCGTCTTCCACTTTCGTCGCCACAAGAGAGCGAGTTGACGTCCGCATCGAATACCTGTCAAGGCGCGCGAAAGACACCCTACCACCAGGTGTCTTATTTTCTGCGCTGGACTGAACATAATCCCTTCTCATAGGTGTGTTCGTGGAAATATGGGCGACGCCACATCTGACATCCCGTGTTCATAGACCGTCGTGTTCTCCGGATAGCGTACGTAGGCTGTGAGAGCCGTCATCCACGACAGACTGTTGCCGGCGTCCCGGGGGCTCGCACGCTCCGCTCTGTGGATGCAGATCCTGGGTTCATACAATTTTATAGTACAATATTTTCACATCTCAGCTGCATATGTCGTGGACATCGATAACATAGTGATATTGAATCGTGGGAATAACATACTTCTTTTGGATATCACTTCTTGTACATATGCTGTGCGCGGCTAAATTTCCAGCATTTGAACACCAACTTGATCACTACTCTCATTATTTCCCCTACCGCAAAATCACTCATACCTTCCATGGCCGCTAATCAAACGATCCTGACTTTGCAGGGGCAAGGTCTTCACTTGAACACGCGTGAGGACATCCTGCCATTCCTCCGAGACGTCGATCCCAAGATCATCGAGGAAATACATCTGGGTGGCAATACTATCGGTGTCGAGGCTGCACAGGCCCTGGCCGAGTTCCTCGAGAAAACAGAGGTCTTGAAGGTGCGTCAGTTTGCGCGATTACATACTGTCTACTCAAAACTTATCACTAGTATACCACTTTCCATCCCTAGGTCGCTGATTTCGCAGATATCTTCACTGGCCGCCTGGTCACAGAGATCCCGCCAGCCCTCTCTGCGATCTGTGACGCGCTCAAACATAAGACATCACTTGTCGAGATCAATCTGAGCGACAACGCGTTTGGCGGGCGCAGCGTCGACCCCATGGTCCCCTTCCTCACTACAAACCGCTCCTTCCAGATCTTGCGCCTGAACAACAACGGGCTCGGCCCCGCAGGCGGCGCAGTCATCGCCGACGCGTTGCTGCAGTCTGCACAGCTGTCAAAGAAGGAGGGGAAGCCGTCGAATCTGCGCGTCGTCGTCTGTGGGCGGAACCGTCTCGAGGACGGCTCAGCACCGACGTGGGCGGAGGCGTTCCGCGCACACGGCGGACTCACCGAGGTGCGCATGCCGCAGAACGGCATCCGTAAGGACGGTATCTCGGCCCTCGTGCGCGGGCTCTCGGAGTGCCGCGGGCTGGAGTACCTCGATCTGCAGGACAACACCTTTAGCGAGTATGGCTCGGAGACGATGGCGGAGGTGTTGAGGAGGTGGACAGAGCTGCACACACTCAACCTCTCGGACTGCCATCTGGCCAATGAGGGCGATGTTTCGACCGTCATCGAAACGCTCGCGAAGGGTTCGAACCCGAAACTGCAGAATCTCCAGTTGCAGAACAACAATATGGACGCCGCATCGTTTTCATTACTCGCAGAAGGGATCGAGCTGCATCTTGCTGACCTCAAGCGGCTCGAGGTGCAATGGAACGACGTTGAGGAGGATGACGAGGGCATCGCCACACTGACGAGAATCTTGAAGACGCGCGGGGGAAAGCTTCTTCTAGACGACGACGAGGAGGAAGAAGAAGAGGAGGAGGAGGAGGAGGAAGAAGAAGAAGTAGCCGAGGCAGAAGCTGAAGCTGCCGAAGGAGCGGCTGAGACAGCGACACAGGCAGCGCCTGCAGCACCCTCTCAGGCAACATCTACCAGCGTCGCCGATCAAGCGGCCGACGCCCTCGCAGAGCTTCTGAACAAGGTCTCCATTGGGTCTGCGTCGTCTTAGATTCTGGAGATTGGATCGTTATCAATGCATGGTACGTGTGGAGAAAGCTCTTATAAGCAGCGCTGTCCGTAGGGTTAGACATGTAGCACGCATTCAATATGTTGATAGTATACCCAGTGTCCATGCGTATGTATTCAAGAGTGTCCATGTAATCAAAGAGGAATGCCCGGTATCGCTAAGCTGGGAATCTAGGGTGTTCTCGCTGCCATCTATCCCGGGATGATTATGATAGGAATAAAAAGTGGTCAATATAGTCAGTTCGGGAGGCGCATCTCTTCGGGTGTCTTGTGGCGGGCAAAGACATGGATATGAGCCAGCCCGGGCACACTTTGCAAACGCTAAGGGGAACCATCAGCGAAAGGAAAGCTGTAATACACCGCGGACATACCGGAGGGTTCACAAACCATGCTGTCTCCCATTCGCGTTCGACCCACCGACGCCTGACGAATGTTGCGATCTCGCTCCCGGCTTGTCGCACAAGATTTTCTTCCTCGTCGGTGCCCTTCGGCGAGCGCACAAGCTTGTCGAGGGTGGTGCCCCAGTCTGCCAGAGCCGGTAGACACGTCGGCAGCAGGGATGGCGAAGGCGGGGGAGCTGTATTCCCAGTGAAGCCCCACAGACCGTCCTGATGCACACGGGGGCGGATGGACTCCGGCAGGTCAGGCGGGAAGATGGGCAAACGCGTCCAGATGAGCGTGTGCTCAATCTCCGGTGGTACTAGCGTTGATGAGCGGAATAAGTAACGTGTCGACATCGTACGCTCCCGCTGAAAATGCTCACCAGAGTAGGGCCAATCGTTCATGATGATACTGATCAGGCCAGGTGGCGTGTCCGCCGTGAAGTACGCGGGGGCGTTTGCAGGGATCTCGGGCATTGTGCCATCTGAGTCCTGCGGTGCCTGCGCTGTCGCACGGTCGGGTTCGTCGAGTACAGACTTGAGCAGGGCGAGTCGATCGGGCTTCCCCCACTGCATCCGGTGAGTGAGCAGGTAATTTACTGCATACGGTGCATCGTTAGAACCAGAAACCGCCGCATATACGCAGGTATACGTACCCATAGAGCCATACTGTTCTCGTATACCTGCCGCCCAGGTGTTGTAGCGCACCTGCAGTTTCTTGTCTCTCTTCAACAGTCCGAGGTCGCTGTGAAGATCGATCGACTCAGCACAATCGTCTGAGTGTAGACAACGATTACTGTGGCGCACCCAGAGTTCACAAACGTCTTCAGCTGCTCCCATGTAAACTTTGCGGGGTAGTGGACAAGCAGCTCTTCCCGAGTAGGCGGGCCGGTACGCAGAGGGACATCCTCTGGCTGTAGCGAGACGACCTCCGGGCGTGAAGGGTCGGTAGCGGTATTGTTGAAAGCGTTGGTGGAAACGGTCATGTCGTCGTCGAATGAGACAGCGTAGCAGTAGCGAGAGTTTGGGTCGCAATAAAACATTTCGACAAGCTGAAATATGGCGGACCGCCGTCGACAGATTTGGTTTCGGGACTTGTTCTCGACCACCACCTTCGACCTGCACCTCCACACGCTACACGTCCAGCATGCCGAGACCAAAGCGCGGCATGCAATCCCCACGAGTGTACGAGCCCGGAAAAAGACATTTCGAGCTCATCGCGTCGGTCAGTCGGAGTAGTGGATTGGAGAAAGACGGAGATGCGTGAGTGGCCTCGTGCGGGCTCAGAGTTATGGTCGCCGAATTTGTAACGCGTCTTAGCTTGTCAGGTTGAGGGATTTCAAGACACAGCAGGAGTATCGCCGGTTCATCCAGGGCAAGGTATGTGAGCTCACTGACAGAACGTTGGACGCCAACATCGAGGAAATTTGTAGGTCGATGAGTATTGGAAACAGTTTCCATACGGACGCCCCGCGCGAGATACGAAGAGGCGGGACGAGATCCAGGCAAATATCCTGATTCTATTTCGTAAGTGCACGTTTGCGCATTTTGTGCACGATGTGGCTGATGAGCAGTTTAGGGAAGCTCCGAGAGGGACTCATGTCCACGAAGCGCAACGATGCATTTGCACTCGAGGTCTATGAGACCTCCTTGTACCTCGCCGCCCTCTTCTCCTCGCCCGTGCAGGCGACGTCCGTCGTCTCCCAACTTCTGCCGCACATGTACCTGCATTCCAGCCCCCCGCCAGACAGTGTCATACCCGTCGCGGTCATCACCCTTCTCCATTTTCTCGTAACCGCATACCCGTCGCAGTCACGGTTCTTCGAACAGCTCGGCGCGCTCCAATCCCGCCTCTTTCCCAAGACGTCGAATGCGCGACAATGGTCCTGGGACCTTGCGCGCACTCTCCGGCAGCGCAATTATGCAGCGCTAGACCGACTCACCAATCGCAACTCCTTCGCACAATATTTCGTTACTCAGCCACTGTCTAAAGTCGATGGCGATCTTCCATCGAATAGCACGACGCATGGCGCCCCTGATAACCCAGCTCTGGCGGCCGCCTGCGCACTCGTCGACGCGTTGCGGAAGAAAGCTCGCGACACTGCGTGGATTGTCATTCGCAATGCGTACCGGGGACTCTCGTATGGCAAGGTGGAAGGAGGCCCAGTGTCGCCCAGCGCCGTATGGTTGTGCCGCTCGCTCGCACTACGGCCAACTGTACCGGCCGCAGACATGCGCAACGAGGAGGCCATGTTAGACGAGTGGTTGAAGCAGAGACAGACGGCAGGCGATGTCAAACCGAAAGAGGGATTCGAGGGCAGTTGGATAATTTGCAAAGTGAAACGGTGAAGTCACAGGTCTGTACAAGAAAATTGTATCCGTAGGTTCAAGTAACTGTACCAGTAATTTATTCGACAAGGCAATCGGAAGAGAGACCGTTCCAAAGATTGAGATACGCGCAAGTGATGAATTAATCGCTATAGGTCACGGTATACTACTGTACTGCAAATAAATACAGCGGTCTCAGTAGACCAGAAAGCTATACAGTGTAGAGGTATACAAGTGTAACACTCAGAAGACCAACGAAAGCAGAGACGGAAAAATCACTAGTGGGATGCAGTAACCAACATGGTGGACATCAAAGTGGACTCATAGACCGACAACTTCGACCTGATCGCCATCGTCCAGGTCAGCCACACTGATCTCATCGTCTGGGTTGAGGCGATCGCCATCCACAACGAGCGCCGGTCCTGTCGCGGGCGCTGCCTTGCCCTTCTTCCCTTTGCCTTTACCCTTCCCTTTCGGGGTGCCGGGAAACTTGTCCGAGAGCCCCGCTTTCTTGAGGTACGCCTTGAGGATCGCGGAGCACTTCGTAGTCTGGCGCACGCGAAGTGTGATGTCCTTAACAGTGCCGGATCGGAGGGTCAACTTGATCGTGTCGTCGTCTTCCTTCTCCGAACCTGATTCCGCCTCCGTGGGCGACTCTTCGTCGAGCTCGGTCGCGGGCGGCGGCGTGGTCCGTGTGAGAGAGCGGGCACGCGGTTTGAGGAGCAGGTCGACGGCTGGCGTGCCTTCACGATGCGTACGGAGGTATTCGTATGTGCTCTTCTCACAAGCCTCTGTGGGATTGACGTGAGAACGTGTATTGGCTTCGGCAACTCTCTGAAACTTACCCAACTCAGCCTCCGCGAATACTCCGATACCATGTGGCGATGCAGATGGATATATGCGCTTTCCTTCGAAGCTGACGATAACATTCTCCACCCTCACTGATGCCGAGTCTGCGCACTCGTCGAACAGTCTACTGAACGCGTCGTTCTACATCAAGATGTGTTCAGGACATCAAACTTTAGCAAGGACGCGCTACGTACCCTTCTCATCTTGAATCCCCATGTCTGCGGTTTCGCAGCTGCATTGAGCGGATGAGGCTTCCAGCAAACCTTGAGCGTGACATCCTCTGGGCCACCGATGAAGGGACTCGGGCTACGAACGTCGAATGCAGGCGTGGTGGCTATGTGAGCTTCACCAGCTGTGGGCGCGTCCGTGTCAGAGAGAACCTCCACGACACTGTTATCTGAGTCGTCATCAAGCTCGACGGGAGGTGAGGATGATCGAGTTGCATCGGCCAGAAGACGGCTAGATGAACCATGGCGGGTTGAGTCATAGACAGGTTGCTGAGTATATGCGGGCTCACCGAACAGTGTCTTTCGCGTGCTGGACCGCGGCCATAGAGAGCTCCGGCGGGGGAGTAATAGAACGGGACCGTGTGCGTTGTCTCTTCTTTATACGCGGAGAACGTGGCCGGGCGCGATTCGCGGTTGGCGTCGTGTTCTCGACGCGCTGCTCAATCTCGTCGTCGTCCTCGTCTGAAGAGATGCTGCGCCGAGCACAGCCGCTCTCAGCCGCTCGTTACAGATTCTAGAGACCGAGTACACTCACAGGATAGCGTTAGCGTCCTTAGTCCAATCTGGCAGGACATCCCTGTCCTTCTTTGCGGTTTTGTGCACCTTCTTAGCATGCTTTCTCTTCCGAGGCGAATCGACCTCGACACCGGAGTCATCGTCGGAACTGACGACAGTACGTTGTTTCTCACTCGCTATGGCGCGTTCAGCATCACTTGTATACCGCGAAGATACGTGCACAAAAACATACCGGCCGCGATCTGATTCAGCCTCCTCCAGGTCTCCGCGGTTCGATTTCGATTTTTGATAAACCTGCCGTCGTCGTCGTCATCGAAAGCGTTGGGTATGGATGTGCCTGGTGCTGCAGTATTTGAGGCGCCATCCTGAGGCGTGTTGCTGGAGGACGTCGTCTGTCTCGGACGTGGTCTTGGTCGTGGTTTGGGTCGCGTCGACATCGCCGTCTTTGGTCAACCCTCTAAGCGTGGGAACTTTTCGCGATCAGGCGTCAAAACCTGTGCACGTGGCGAGAACCTAAATTGGACAGGTAGAAGGGGTCGAGGAGGGCCATCGCTGTCGGCGAACAACAGTGTCGTAGATTGTGGCCAAACAGACGCTTCGCCAGTGTGCTCGCCAATCCTTACAGAGAACGTTCGAATCCCTGTACTGAGCCGAACTTCGCCATCATTTCCTGGAGAGCGTTTGAGTATCGAATCCTGCGAACTAACCAGATCGATACTCTTCTGGCTGAACTGGGAAGATGGTAAATTCGTGATGGTCAAGACTGGCCCGTGAACGCGCTAAATAGGTCTGCCTGAGCGTGCGTCTCACCTGAACGACAAATCAGGCCGAGAGGGTACTTAGAAATAATAAAGGGATCATGATACATGGTTGATATATTATGTTTGACAGCGGAACGAGCCATATCCAGCAGAGCAGTCTCTGGCGAGAGCTGGACAGGTCATGAAGCTTCGCGTTGTTCTACCCAAGGCATGGAGAGATTGGAGGTGTGAAGGCACGAGCCGCGAGACTCGCTGCACCGTCCAATCTTGTGGTTATGCACGACCACGATGTGTCCGTGTCAGTCCCTGGGTCAAATGATTACGGTCCGGCCCATATTATGGCGCACGCAGCCGAGCTCGCAGCGTGCTCGGTACGAGCTCTTCTGGCAATGTCCCGACAACCTGTATAAATTTCCCATCAATATCCTGTGAGTTGCGATACCGAGAGCGTTGCTACCCACCTTCCGCAGAACGTCCTCGCCACCCACTTCCCACCCGCTTTCGGCCACCGGAACGATGCACCTCGTCAGCAATGTCGTGACGACCGCACCCAAATCATAGCGTCCGCCCGCGTACTTCCGCCAACGCAGCATATTATCCAGCAATTTGCGGGCCCTCGCCAGGTAGCGTCTCCGCGCGGGGATAGCCTCGGGGTCGAACCTGGGCTTGTTGAGCGTGAGATACGGCACAGTCGCTTCCTCGAGCTTAGCGACCGCATTCTGGAACACGATGTACGGCGCCTTTAGCAGCATTCGGAACTGCAGATTGTCTCGCACGACGGACACTTCGATCTGCTCCGCGAGGTCCACAAGTGTGCGCGTGTCCTTCGATGAATATGGGTCGAAGGCGCCGCCCTCGATCATCTTGCATATCCGCGGGATCACTGCGGTGGAGATCATCGCGGAGACAAGGTCGCCGTCAGGTCCAAGTTCGGTGTCCACGTCCATGTCTTCATCCTCGGCAGGTTGGGGCGGAGGCGGGCGAGAGTACGCGTAGAGATCATGGTACCACTTGAAGCTGTCGAGCGTAGCTGAGCTCTGAAGACGACGTTAGCTGCGATTCCCTTCCATAGAAACTGGTTCACAAGGATCTCACCTCGAGTGGATTCCAGCCCAGTATCTCCAAACGCGCCCAGAACTCCCATGCACCCACCAACCCGAGCCCGCCCCACGCGCCCGTATAACTATCCCCGTATTTCGTCCGCCACTGCCCAAACCACTTTCCGATCCCAGACGTTGGGTTGCGGAATTCCTTCGACAGGACATCTGACAGGACATCCTTGCCCTTCTCGAGCAGCTTCTGGTTGGCTATGGCGTAATCCTCCGCGTCTGACGATGGTAGCGTCGCGTCCGTCGAGTAGCCGTCGTCGTCAGGATCTGCAGATGTGCGCGCGGTGCCGCTTCCAGTAGCGTGCCGTCGCGCACGTCGTGAGACTCGCTCTGCCATTCTCTCTCGTCGTAGGGCCAACGGATTTACTATAGGTTTAACACGCCCCAACTCGTCCACTTCTTCACCCGACGGTAGCGGTGGTGCCGGAAGCGTACCAAGAAATAGCGAAAGATCGTCTGAATCGTCTGCGCGTCTGCGCTT
Organism: Ceriporiopsis andreanae CBS 279.92; assembly: GCA_001969225.1. Taxonomy (NCBI): domain Eukaryota; kingdom Fungi; phylum Basidiomycota; class Agaricomycetes; order Polyporales; family Meruliaceae; genus Ceriporiopsis; species Ceriporiopsis andreanae. The sequence goes on along the minus strand of ALYI01003999.1, from coordinate 49,817 downwards.
GTCGATCATCTCAAATCGTTCGTGCAGGAGGGAGATATGTTCGTCTTCGAGCTTCTCGAGTTGCGGATACTGTGTATGCCTTAGATGTGAGATCGATATCTAGACCATCTGAAGGACACGTACCTTTTCGTCAAGGAAGGTCGCAACACTCTCTATGCATTGGCTGAAGAAGGTAAACCAGCTCCTCTTCTCCTCCGCCTTCTCGATCATCTCGCGCATCTCCTTTTCGCGCGCATCAAGTTGGGCGCGCTCCTCAGCCAATGTCATCATTGCGCTGGTATGTTCTGCATGCGACGTCGTGAGGGCGGACAGCGACTGTGTGAGGCGCGCAACCGCAGCGTCCAGTGTGGGTATCGGGGTGACGGTAGGTACTGAACAGAGATTTAGCCACAAACGTCAAGTCGGAGGAACGAAGCACTGACTCGGCGCAGGCTTGTATGTCTGTTTCACGGCCTTCTCAGAGGGCTCTTCTACGCGTAGACCGCCGCGGCGTAGCTGTGCATTTTCCCACTCCATAGTCTCTTCGTCTTCTTCCTCCCTATCTTTGTGTCAGTGGGCGTTGCATGGCACAATATAAACAACGCACGCATCCACGATCAACTCTTTCATGGCTTCTCTCCGCTTCTTAGCCTCAACTTTCTTTGACTTCTTGCCAAGAGCGATCCGCTCCTGGGCACTAGTATATTCCGCAAATTCTGCAGCGTGTGTGAGCACATGATCGACCGAGAAGCGTGCCATCTCACCTTCCTCGACTTCGCCTAGTTCATCATCTTCGCGCACTAATCGGCTCTCAGGATGAGGGCCTTGCGAGAAATCATCGCGCTTTGCGACCGACAATGATGTGTAGTCATCACTGCTGCTGGGAAGCTTGCGAATGCGCTCGCGCTTTTCTTTCGCGGCTTGTATAGAGGATGTTGATGGTATGACTGTCTCCATGTCCACATCGTCTGATGCCAGCGGTGAGAGTTCAGCTTTAGGTGCCAAACGAGGCTTGAGGAGTAAAAACGCACCTGTGAGGTCCACTATTTGCCCCAAGGATGACTGGGCCAGCGAATCCGCAGTGATTGAGACATCCTCATCAGCCTCGTCTTGTACCCGAGGTCGAGATGAAGGGGTATTGGCTTTCAGTTCCGACAAGTATTCTGCGCTGTAGGATGGTTGCGTTGAAGTGCTTGGGACTGCAGGTTCGAAGGACGACGGCGTAACGTTGCTAATGTACCCAGGTCAGTAAAGTTGACTTCGGGCCACAATACATATGTCTCACCCGGAATGTTTTCCCAAGGTTAGCTTCTTGCTGAGCCTTGATTTCTTGAGCTGGAATACCTCTCCATCGCCCTCCTTCCGACCCGGCCGACCTCATTAGAACACGCTCTCGCCGGGAAGTATGACCTCTCACCTCTTCGTCGCCGCCGAAACTTAGCTTCGACTTTGGTTTATTGCGCGACTTCAGTTTATTTTTGAGCTTGGCAGCAAGAACGCTGGGGGATTCGTCACCAGTACCTGCTGCAGAGCCAGTGGCTGCTTCATCCGCGTTGGTGTTGGTGTCAACGTCCATTGCGCGGGCTCGCAGTGAAGCTTTTGCTCCCTTGCGCTTGAACGTTACAGGCGTAACGTCAGCCATGGTCGTACGCGATGGGATATAGGAGAGACAGATGTGATGGTGGAAGTTGAGCAGGACTGAGCGCGAGTCGCTTGAGGCGGTTACTTTTGGCGCCCGTCACGGCCGCGAAAGGCAGCGTCGGGACACGGTTCGATCGCGAGGGCCACATCACCGTGTGCCGACGTCGACACTCCTTTGCCCTTTGAAACCGCTATCAGAGTTCCCGAACCATCATACCCAATACGCAACAGTTTTTGTTTCTCGCAATGACTCGCTAACGGCCTCGATAATGTACATTTCAAGAAATTTATGGAAGGGCTGAAGGTACAAAGATTATATGATAAATGACTTCTACTTGAATTCTACTCTTCAGATATCCTTTCGAAAAATTGCTTGAGAGTCCCTGACAAAACATCCGGCAAAGCCTCGACGTTGCGAACAACCGCGTAGTACTCGAAGGGGAAAGTGTCCAAGTACCGCGTCACGGACAGATCCATACGTCCGTCCACCTCTTTGTACGCGACCTGATTCATCGACAGGATAGAGTTCTGCCCAGCGGCTTGTCCAGCAGCAGGGGCGGTGTGCAGCGAATCCAGAATGATGAACACGACCATGACTCTCTGCTCCTCCGCTTTTCTCAAGATACTGCGCAACCGTTCGTGGTCCTGGCAAATACCGTCCGAGATGATGATCTCCATCTGCCAAAGGTCCGCTGCGGAAGAAGATGTCGTGGCTCTCCGTTCTCTCGCTTGCTCGAGCACTGCTAGACTCGTCTCGAGCAGTGCTTGTACTTGGGTGGCTTGTTGATCGAACTTGAACGCGTCCATGATTTTTGTCCCGGCCTGGTCTGTGAACGGACCACCGTCGAACCCATGCAACACGTCGACCGACTTCCCGAACTTCGCGATCGCCACATCGCCGACTTCGAGACGGCTGAGCGCCTTGGACACGAGCGCGAGCGTCTGGAACGCGAGGTGCACCGAGTGGGACTCCGCCATGGACTTGGAGTCGTCGAGCGCGATAAGCACTTGGTATTCGCGCTGGCTTGGGCGTGTCCTGCGGAGCCAGATCTTGTCTTTGGTGTACTCGCTCGCGATGTAAGGGATGATCTTCTTCATGTTCAGCCGCTTGCCCGTTCTGTAGTCACCTTTCAGCCTCGTTGCCATGGTTGGCTCCAAGATGAGTCGCAGCTGCTCGCAGAGCGCGTAGGATAGGTCGTGCGTCAACGATTCGTACCGTCGCCACATATGTTCAGCCTGCGTCGAAGGTTGGCCTTGTGCCTGCCACTGCTGAAGGGCAAACTCGACGTCGAGCTCCGTGTCATCGCGATCGTCTTGAGACGATATTGGCACAGGAGCCACGCTCGGGTCTTCAGGAACGATGCCAGAAGGATGACGCGCGCGGATATCGGCAGGTGTCAGTGCGCATTCCACGCCGCTTTCCAAGGCGTCCGACGTATCCTGTCCCAGTAGCGCGGGGTGCGTTGCATCCGTTTCCGCCATGTCGACGTCGACGTCCATCAACTCGTCTTCTTCGACAGGACCCGCACGATCTGTGATGGGTTCATCCTCGTCCATGATGTTAAGGTCACGAAGCTTCGCCTCGTGTTCGTCCCTCGCAGGTCCCAGCGCCTGCATCTCATCCTGAGTCTCGTCCTCGCGCATGTATTCCACTTGAGCGGGCTCGTTCTTCTCTGCCTCTGCCTTTGGCATCGGGCGCTCAACACTACCCTCGTTCTCGAGGATCTCGTTGAAGCGCTTGGTGATCTCCTGCAGTGCGTCTCCCGGGCTGCGTAGCGGGTTCGCCGACAGAGGACGGCTGTCTTGCGGCATCGCAGAGGCATTGCCTCTCTGGGTGCCAGAAGCGCCAGAAGAGGACGGCGGCGGCTGATTACTGTGCTGTTGAGGTGCTGAAGATTCCGCAGGACTATCCTGGTCCATGGATCTAGCAAGGGGTCAGCATAATGAAGATGGAGGACCACGAAATGGTTGAAAACATGTACTTGGTTGTGGCCTCCTCCGCGTTCTCTGTGTCCTCAACTGACTCGCCAGGCATCGCTTCCGCCTGTCCCGCAGACGACTTCTGCTCAGTAATATCCGCCTGTTCTGGACGCGACATCTCCGTGTTCGCGCCATCCCCAGCGGAGGTTTCTTGATCAGCATTACCGTCGCCAGCATGAGTATCTGGTTGCGCGACCGCGTCCTCCTGCATTTCATCGTCGTTCCCTTGACCATCTGCCGCATCCTCGTCCATGGCCTGCTGCATACCGTCATCCTCCCCTTCCATCGCATCGTCTTCTTCGGCTGGCGGTCCGGGGCTTCCGGGATTGGCGTCTCCTTCAGCCTGATCGTCCATCAGCTCGTCATCGTCTTCGATGTCCCGGATGTCCTCCGGCTGATCTGGTCCATCCAGCTCCATGTTGTCCGGAAGGTCAAGCGTCTCAGCATCTTGGGCAAGGTTGTCCAATGGCGCGCCGTCTTGTCCAGGAGCCTCTTGATCCTCAGGTGTAGCTTCCGCTTGTTCGTCGACGGGCTGCTCCTCTTCCTTCTTCTGCGATGTCTCGTCGCCTTTGGGCTTTTCGTCTTTGCTCGGTTGTTCTCCCTCTTTCGCTACCATCTCTGACTCTCCCGCATCCTGCTTGGAGTGATCTTTGTCTGTCTTGCCGCCATTGTCACGATCCTCTGGACCCTTTTCGTCGCCCCATAATTTCTCGTCGACCGCGTCTTCGTCAGCGCCGTCCAGATCTCCCAAACCCTCGTCCACATCCTTGTCGCTTTCTCCATCAGACTGTTCTCCATCTTCATCCTCGCCCTCTTCCTGCGGGACGTCTTGTAGCTCCCCGCCGAAGTCCTCACTCATCTCAATCGCATTCCCTTCTTCTGCACGATCTACCTTTTCATCGCCTGTCTGGTCCTCTCCTTGTAACCCTTCCACTTGGCTCTCATCCTGAATCTCCTTGCTTACGTTCTCATTACCCGTGCCCTCTCCCATGCCGACGCCCTCACCTCCCTCCTGCCCATCTCCTTCGTCGTCACCCTCCTCCGTCTCTTTCGGCTGGCAGAAGCCGTCCTTCGCCACCGAAGTCACCACCGAACAAAGCACGTAGTTGAGCTTGAACAGCGATTTGGTCCAGCTACTCTGGCTCGCAACCAGGGCATCTGCTAGAGCGATGTACCGCTGTAGGAACGGCAACAACCGAGAAACACGATTCTGTAAGTCTTGTTCGGACAGTGCAGCGAGAGTGGAGATGAAGCTTTCCAGTTGCTTCTCCACGATGTCCAAATTGCTCTTGCTCGCCAAAGCACTGACCAGACGGCAGTCGTCTCGTATGTAGTTGTTACGTTCGTCCTCCTCAGGGACAGCATCGGCAGTGGAACAGATCTTGAGCATGCCTTGCACGTTCAACAAGAGTGAATCGATGACTTCGGCTTCTTCATTCGTCTCGGCTACGGCGATGAGGCGCTCAACAACTGGGGCCTCCTTGGATCGCACCCAGTCCAGGACCGGTCGAATCAGAGCATCGAGATGAGGCGAATCGAGACACCATCGCTCAACCGTTTTCTCGACACCAGCAATCAACGTGAGTGCGTTATCGATGACCGCCTCTTCGCCTGAGATAAAGGGTCGTAAGTGGCCGTAGTGACAAGGTTTGAGACAACACCCACCTTTCAACAAGATTGCAAAAGACGAAGAACAGATTGCGCGGAAGACTTCGGACACGTTGCGCGCAGAATCTTCGAGAGAAGCCACAGCTGACTCTGCTTCCTGGAGCATCGTTGAATTGACCTCTATGGTAGAGTCGTCGGCTGCGAGGTGACGGAGCAGCTCTGACAGCTCTTGTAAAGCACTGGACAGACCGCTGGCGGTCCTCCTCACGAACAGCACGTATGGTGGGACTTCGGTGCCAGTGGCGACGATGTGAGGATCGCGCGCAATACGTTGCAGACGGTGCTGCAGTCTCGAGACCTCGGGGAGGTGGGTAGATATCCCCGCCAAACTAAGGCAAGAATATTTAGCGTACGGTGACAAGTTTTGAAATGAAAGTAGTTACCATGATCGACTCGCAATCGCCAGCGAGAAGCCTGACTCGATTTGCATCAACGCCCGCTGTAGCTCCCGTGTATTTATATCCCCATGATGGTCGGATAGAAGGGATCGCAGGGACGGCAACATTGCAGACAAACGGTCCAAGTACTCTTCTCCCCTCTCCATAGAATGCAAACCTGCCTCCAAGTTGACGGTGGGCTGCTCGCGTATCCATCGCTGGCTCTGATTTTGCTCAAGAACCTCCGGCTTTACGCTTGTGGCGAAGCCTGCACGTTTCAGCTCCTTCATTGTGTCGCTCCATGCCTTTCGTTTGCGCGTTAACAGATGCTTTTGAAACTTGGTTCGGCGAACGGCATCAAGAGAGGTTGGTATTGCGATCTCTGCGAGGGCTTTCGAAGTAGTGATGATGTCGTCCGCGAGACTTTCCAGGCTATGCGGGAGCCGGGCTTCGAGGAAGCCGACTACCCGATCGTCGATTAGAGTGCCATAATTGCGGAAGGTGACGGGCAAATTGACGAGATGCTGCGGATGATCGGGACTGGGAGGTGTAGGAGGGAATACAGGGTCCGCTGAGGGAGCGTATCGTTGAAGTTTGTCGACATGTTCGACATTGCTGAGGCTTGGGAGCACCCTCGTGGTCGCGGAAATCTGCGTGAATGCGACTACAGGTTGTCGTAGTATGTCCCTAAACTTGCGAACAACCTTGTACAACTTGCGATGAGTTTTCTGTGCACTTTGCCTCAGGGCATGCACGTTGATATCTTTCCAACTCGCAAGCTTGATGAAGCCTTGGATTTCCTTCTCCAGCGTATTGCGCTGATTCGTCAAAGATGCGGATACCTTGGGTTCAAATTGCGTGTAGAAGCGTCTAGTTGACTGGAGAATACGGCGGACGCGTTGCAATGGCGCCTTCCAGTCGTGAAGTTCCGTCCGTGTCAGACTGTCGGCGAACTTCTCAATGGATCGCAGCATGTCCAACCGGATCTTGAACTGCCCGATAGGTCCATTCGACATGAATTCCTCGAGAAGTGGGACGAGATCATCCAGATGACGATCCAGGGCATGTACGTTGTTGTCGTCTTCGTCGTCTCGCCACGCACCGATAACCCCTCGAATGGCCGCATTGTACAGCTTGAACCACCAATCAGAAGCAGCTTCAGCGAACAACACGGCTTGACTGCTGAGCAGGCCTTGCCACGCGGAAAGCTCCAGACGTCTCCACGCTACAATAAGCTCGATGAGCGCATGCTGGTGGTTCCTGAGACTGTTGTCTCTGTTGGCGTACATCTCCCAGTCCTCCATATTCAGCAGGAGTTGCTCTAAGCTGAACAAGATTTTCGCAACGGGACTGCGAAGATTGAGCGAAGCTACCGCGTCACATCTGCTCTTGAGATGTTGCAATACCATTTGTTCGGGCCACTCTGAGATGAGTGAGGCCAAACGCTGCGACAGCGCTTTCAAGACATCCCCTGCCTTCTTTGCTTCCGGCACATTCTCGTCGTGGTAGAAGTCGTACGTCTGGGACTGGGATAGAGTATGGAGGCTTGTAATGCGGTCGTGTAACAGGCGCAGTTGGAACGCTGTGCTGTCTCTGTCGATAGTCTCCGGCCAGAATGCGATGTGAGGCTCGATGAGAGTTCCGAGGTATCGCCTGCGATGGTCCATGTAGCGGGCCACGACTTGCGGCCGCGACGTGCTTGCTTCGGTGAAAAGCTCTTGATGGATTCCAAACAGAGCCGAGCTAGCGGAGTTCCGCACGAGAACTTTGGCTGACGCAGTCGAGATCGCATGCCCACCGATATCTTCGTTAACAGCGTCACCGAACTCTGGGAACAAGGCTAGGAAATCTTCTTCCTCGGCTGCAGCCTCAGTCGCATTGTCGTCCTCATCTTTCCTACGGTATAGAGATTGAGCCTCCCGCTCTTTCTCTTCCTCACGAGCTCGATCAATCAGCCAGAGCCCGACTGCTTGTTCGTATATTTGCTCGATCGGGGAAATCGCGCATTGCACGCCTCCAGTAAGATCAACTTGGAGAGCAATACCAGCGAGCTTAGTGACAAGAAGGTCAAGAGTAGTGTCGGATGTCATGGAAGTGGATGTTTCATGGCAGAGGCGTTCGACACTGCTAATCGAAGGGAAGTCGACGAGTGACTTAGCCAGGGCTGCCGTGTGATCCTGGGAGCCATCGGTCTTGTATCCCACCACCGCCAAGCGAAGGCCAAGCTTCATTCCGAACAGAGCGGCGAGTATCGGAGAGTTGACGTCGGAAAAGTCCTTGTACATCCCGTCCAAGCGTTGGCAGAAGGCGGACATGGACTCCTGAAGGACATGCTCCATCTGGACGACCGCTGGATTGCCGGATTGCACAGAAGTGAGGAAGGCATTGATCTTCTGCTCGGACACCACGCGGGAGAGGAATTCTTGGATTTCCGACCAGTAAGTGTGAAGACGGCTCACGTCGTCCCGTGAGATTGAGGTTGCGTGATCGATTGGAACCGTCGATATTGGCAGGGGGGCAGTAAGCCTTCCCGGAACTCCGTGGTTCCGTTGGTATTGTTACCACTCGTGCGGATTTCAAGATCGCGGTGCATTGCAATCTGATATTGGAGAACAGTCGCCTCCCTTGATCTGAAATCTGCCGCGCGAGCCTGGAGGGCAGCAGGATCGATGGGCATATCCGGGATGAATAGACAAATCATCATTCTCGCGTATCCTATCCAGACTTCGCCGGTAAGGCAGTGCATGTCCTGCTTGGCGGAGATAGCTTCGTTCAGACGCTGTAGGCAAGGCCACAGGTGTCGTTGCAGTGCTGCTCGTAAAGATGTGTTCTTTGTTCGCCCTAGACAATCGAACAGCCGGAGAAGGTTATCGCCTACTGCAGGACTGGATGCTAGTTGTCGCGCTGTTTCCAAGTCCTCGGCATCGTAAGAGCTCTCAAAGCAAGAGACAATCTATGAAAACTGGTCAGCGGATACCTCGCGTGCGACCTAATAAGACACGGACCGTGAACAGGCATTGCAGGTTGACTTTGACGAAGCTTATGAGCCGATCATTTCTTGGCCCACTGGTGGACACGACAGATCGCAGACGCCTTCGTAAAGCATGCTCGTGGGGTTCGAGCTGCTGCAGGGGTGGGTCGGTTTTGTCGCTGCCCTAAAGTCAGTGAAAAGTCCTTGGTACCACAAATATGACACTCACCAGTCTGCTATTGTGATTTGCAACGCCACAGGTATGAGCAACAAAGAAGGACCGGTACACTGAGCAACTGTTGAGCGCGCGAAATGAATATCATCCGTAGGACTTACTCCCGCAACTGGAGATACTCTCCACAGAGCTTCAAGCCAATTCCTCTGGATTTGAGCCACAATTGCAGCCGTTGCTTTCCACAGAATCAGATATGCTATAGACATACTACATCGCTACTGGACTCACGTAGATTTGCCTGTATTGCCCATATCAGATGTTGGTATGAGAGGAATCGCGACAGAATGCCGCGAGGTTCATGGCAAACAGTTGATATGATTGCCTCCGCAACTCGCGAATTAGCCTTAAATTTTGAGTCAGGCCCACTCAGGAGTATTTGATCATGGCTGGGGCGCACCGGTACGGCACTTGAGTGTGCGCTTAATGTGGCGATATACGCTAGCTCTTGGATAAGGAGTAATGGGTCACTATTGGTATCGTTGGTTGTCACATTCTCATGTTGGGAATTGATTTCATTCTGATAGGTCCAATAAGCAAGTTACCCCTGGATTTCAAAGAAGATCATTACCATTTCTAACCGCTGGACCAGTGAGTCCACGACACCAGCTTCGAAAACGCCAACTGCAGAGGATGTCGACAGCGCCATAAGACGGAAAATTTCTGAGCGCAAATCTAGGAAGGACCATGAGGATTCAATACACCTCAACTTCAATGACGTAATCGTACCATGCTTCCACCAGGGTAGCTTGCAAGCAGCCTCTTGTAACCGATCGACCGTCGATGAGTCCCGGGAAACGTAAACGGAGGACAATGTAGCCCATATTTCAGTGAGACCAAGACCAGAGCTTGGAGAGATCATCTGTGACAAGTCCTGCAGGTGTCTCTCGACTGGGAGGAAGGACTCGCGCGACACCGAGAAGCACTCCGAAAGGCGTTGCAGAATGACATGAACGCTTGAGTAATCCAAGACGGTAGTTGTGGTGGCCTCGTCTAGATAGCCTGAATATGCCAAAAGCTGCGTAGCAAGTGACACGATAATCTAGAAGGAGAGCGTTAGTCAGATTCACACTGCGCTGAATGACAACTTGCCTCCACTTCGGCGTCTCTGATGTCGATATTGGTGCATATGTCTTGTGCAGTGGATCGTATGGTGTGAGTCAGCTCCTGTGCGATGAGGACTACGCGTTCGTGTACGCTCAATTGCGAACGATCAGCTTTGCCACTGGAGAGGGTGATAGTGGAGCTTTGTTTCTTCGTGATGCACAAAGCGATGAAAAGTCGGAGCAACAGGGCCGTCGGAATGACCAGAGCGCCCATCGTGTCGCCTTGTGGAAGTGTAGTAAGGCACATTTTCAAGTCCATTGGCTGTGGGATTAATGCAGATGATTAAACCATGTCATCACCGAGTGCGCGCGAAACTGACCTGCGCCGCCATCAACTCCATGGGGATCGTCGTGCATCGACTATAGTGCTCACGTTGTTGCAACGTCAGCTCGTACGGGCGACTTTGCGACAGTGATTGCGCGACAGCTGAAGCACCAATGTTTCCCTGTAGGTGTGCCAGCACAAAGCGGCGAAGGAGAGCTAAGTGACCGGGTGCAATGGCTTGAGAAAGGAAGTATGCGTTGGCGTACACCTCGCAGGAACGAGCACTTGGAGATCGTAACGACTCGAGGGTGTCGGCAACCGAAGACGAGACAGAGTCTTCCGTCAGAAGAGAGCATGATGGCCTTGACGACCCGGTCGATACACCTTGCGTGGACAAGTGGAACGCCCTGCGTGTCGCTTCCAGCCTAAGATAGAGGCCTCGCGTTTCTGACAATTCAGTGCCGCAGACTGTAGGAAGTCCAAGGTAATCCAGCAGTCGCGTCTGATCCTCTGGTCCTCCTGGAGCAGAAATGGCAACTTCGACACCACGATTCCGCATCGCCCTCGACAGCTCTCCATACTGGCTATCCACGCACATGAAGAGTCGGAAGTTTGGATGAGGCGTGATGGTCTCAACCTCTCCGTTGACGGCGCCCCTTTCGTTCAGTACCAGACTACCGCCGGTCTCACAAAGTGAGTTGAGTCGGTCCAACACGGATGGGTTGCATAGATTGGCGCCGTCGAGACAAACCCATAGACCCTGTCTGAGTGCTCTGACCAATGGGCCGTCCACCCATTGAAATCTGCCGGCCGTTGCCTTAGAGTCCAAAAGGATGTTCAGCGCATTCCGCAAGTCCGACAAGAGTAGAGCCTCGTCCGAGCTGGCTTGCGTGATCAATTCGAGAAGCATTGATGAATCCTGCCGAATCTCATCGTACAGCGGGTCCGTCCATGCTTGGACGAGTCTTCTCATCGATTCTGCCAATTTTTGCGCCAAGTAGAAGCGAGACCCGTATTGTGTGGCGGTCAAATGGTCAAGGAGAGTAATGGACCGGCCTAGATGCTGCATCACTTCTCCCCGGCTGTCGAGTTCCTCAAAGCTTCCCAGAATGTCGGTAGCATCCGTTGCACTGTTGATAGGAATCTCACACAGCGGATGTCCAGTAAGATGGGCCAGCAGGCGAATCATGGACGTTTTGCCGCTGCGACGTGGGCCGGTCACGATGGTCAGCCAATTGTTGGTTACGCATACGGAAGTCGACTCCAGGGCGTTAAGTTGAGATTGGAGGACCCGTCCAGCGCGACGACCGAGCGTACAGCCTTCGCGACGATGGACGCATTGCCCGATTTGTAGGTATCCCGGCGTCGCGATTAGAGTGGGAAACTCATCGGCGTGATAGTCATGACTGATGAACACTGATTGGAATAACTGGGCAGCCATCGCACGATCTTCAGGCGTGCGGAACCGTTGCAGGAATAGAGAGTTCAGGAATACCGCTGGATGCCGTTTTGCGGTGCTGTCGTTCTGCAGCAGAGTCCCCCATCGGATGACATCTCGAAGGTTGAATTCCCAAGGAGAGCCTTGCCGACCGAACATTCGTTTGACCATGACCTCCTCGTTGAGGCGACTTGTGTAGTCTATCATGCCATGAAGAATGTCCACCGGAAGCGAGGGGAACAAAGTACGACAAACAAGGAGCACGTCATCGCTGGATAGCTCTTGGACGTAGACTTTTGTAAAGCGATTGAGGAAGGATTTCGGAAGGCCCTTTCGTCCACCGCCTTGGTGAAGTGGATTCTGTGCCGCAAAGATTCGGAATGATGGGTGTCGGGTAAAAGAGCGGCCGAGTTCTGGGATGTAAACGGTGCCACGATGGTCAAGAACGGCATTCAAACCTTCAAGCACCGCCTGCGGAGCAAGATTCATTTCATCTAACAACACCCAGTGGCCCTCCTGCAAAGCCCTCAAAAACTCCGCATCCTTCCAAGCGAATTCTCCCGGACTACCGCCCTCAACAGGCAGGTCGGAGCCGAACAGATCTACCAGATCCGTCTGGTCCGAGAGGTTGATTCGACAAAGCTGGTATCCGCAGATGTTGGCTAGAGCAGATACCAAGCTCGTCTTGCCGACTCCGGGACTGCCTTCAAGAAGAATGGGTTTGGTCAGTTGGCATGCTCGGACGACCCGCGTCACATTGTCTCGAGTCGTAGGTGCTTCGAAGCTGAATAAATTGGGGTTGACGGGCGCAGGTCCCCGAGGGATCGAGAAAGAGCCCAGTTGCACGGAAGTAGATGGATCCTGCACGACGACTTCGTCTGAGTAGCCTTCAGGGAGGGGTGCTAGTGCGAGCAACTTTTCTGTGGCATTGACCTTCAGCTTCGCGAGCGCACCGGCGGAATATGAAGAAAGCTGAGGGAGGGAACCCAGCCCGTCTAGGAAGGTCATATGCGCCGCGTGATGCTGCAAATGATTAGTGAGAGATATGAGCGATGAAAGAGCGACTCACGAAGATGGCATTCACATGTAGTAGCTCTGGATGATCCGCATGATATGCCGCATTAGAGAACTCAACCCATGCCTAAAACGCGATGAATCGACGGGATATAGGTGAGGAAAGAACTTGCTCACTAGTATATCCCGCAAGCCGACCAACGACGAATCGTCAACCGTAGCGCCGAGCCAGTTGGTGAAGTCAAGAAGCGGAGTTGTATGGTTCACCAGAGCTTGGTGTCGCCACAGGCTGCCGACAATGAGCTCCAAATCGCTTCGAATATCGATTGAGGGGACCCAAATCTCCGTGAATCTGTTGCGCAACGCTGGAGACAGCTCCTTTTTCCCGTAGTCACCTCCTGGGTTCATCGTTGCGACCAACTTGAACCCATCTGCTGCATGCACCGACAGATCATCGTCTCCACCACGCTCGGCAAGTACGATTGTTCGACTGGACTCTAGCACACTGTTCAGACGTTCCAAGACAGAGTCGTCTGCAAGTGAGATTTCGTCCATTAGGAATACGTCGCCATGTCGCATAGCTTCCACGAGTGGACCGTCGTGCCATTCGAACAACGTCGATAAATTCCGCAATTTGTCCCGCATGTCCCAGAGTTCTTGCGCCACATTGTTGGGAAAGTTTGTCTTGAGGAGACGATCGATCAGAGCGATCATGCTTTCAGTGTCTGTTGTAGACAGTACGGGATGACCTAGCGATTCGACGAGAGCCGATGCTTGCTGAGTGAGTGCACCTTGAAGGGACGCCCTGTTGCGCACAGGTCTCAGACCGCCAATGAGATCTGCTGTTTCCGTATTTTGATGGCAATTGACGGAGTGCAACACTTTCGAGACGATCTCAGCATAGAGCTGACATACAGATGTCTTCCCGCAGCCGGTCTCCCCAACAAGAAGAACCGGTTCATTGAAGCGGAGTGCGCGGGCGAGGAGAATGAAGAGACGTTGCATGGCCGTTGTCCAGACAAGTCGAGATGTTCGGGGCACCGGACAGCCCAGATACTCAGCTTCATCCGTTCCGGGTTGTTGCAAGTTGTATAGACGCGCCGGGTCAACGCTCACTTTCATGACCGACTCGATGATCTCCTTCACGACAGCCTTGTCTTCGTCTCGGCGAGCACGCTCTGCGAGAAGCATGTAACCGTTATCCGCAAGCTCCTGATAGTCGATGGCGTCCCTCCCGGCCCATCGGAAGAGGTCTCGGAGGGTGGCGAAACCGTGCTTGCTTTCAAAGATTCGGCTGGTCTGTCTACGTTTCTGAAGCTCTTGGAAGACCATGACGATGCGTTGTCCGTAGGAAGGTGCGATGCGGCAACGTTGACACAATATAGTCTCTAGCTCAGCCTGAGGAACGTCGTCGAAGTGGACCTCAAGGAACCTGTTCCTGAATGCCCGGGACAAGACTTTACGACCGGCGTACAAGCCAGGAGGGTTCTGGGTAGCAAACAGCATGAAGTGTGAATGTGGACGGACAACTTCCTGCGTCTCTGGGATCACTAACTCGCGATTGTCGTCTAATAGGCGGTTGAGTGCCTCAAGGACGTCTGTTGGCGCGAGATTGAGCTCGTCGAGTACTATCCAGTCGCCCTGGCGGAGCGCACGGACCAGAAGACCGTCCTTGAACACCAACTTCCCCGTCGTCGAGTCAGAAACGTAGGTGCCAAGGTACTCCTGGATATCCGTGTGTTCGTGGTTGTTGATGCGCACGAAGCGATGGCCAGTTCTCTTGGCAAGGTACTCGATGGAAGACGTCTTGCCGGAGGATGTCGGACCTTCGATGAGGACCGGAAATCGTCTGGTCACTAAAATCCTGGCCAGATCCACCAACTTGGTTTCCACAGAGGGCGTCATGATGTATTCGTCCATGGAATCTTCGGAGAGTGGACCGCGTTCGAGATAGAAAGGACCAAACTTGACGAACTCTTCTCTGTCCCGTGCATGCGGTACCGCTGGCTCCTTCGCCAGAAGGGAGCGAGGATTGCGCACACCTGCGAGAATGTGCTTCTGAGCCAGTGCGGTGACCGCCTTGGCACCGGCGCCGTCCAATGCCATCGTGAACGCCATCAGGCATCCCTCCCAGAGTGCTCGCCGCAAAGAATAAGTACTCGCCAGATCAGCAGCGAAGGTCAGCGCTCGTGCTAACGTGCGCATGCTGAAGTGAGGTTTGTGGTTTGAACCGTCTGCGAGCTCTCTTCGTTCCGCTAGCGTTCGGACAGCGGTATAGAACTCGGCGACATCCATTATTGCCCCCTTGTCGCCAACTGCGCAATGACCGATATACTGAGAGACGATGTGCAATAGTGTCTCCTTGTCTGCATCTGGGGGTGGTACGTCGATTTCAGTAAAGCGAGATCGTATATTCGGCGGCAGGTCTTTCTTCCCAACGTCCGTGGCCGGGTTCATGCAAGCAAACAGCCTAAACTCTGGGTGACGTGGAACAGGCTCTAATGAACCCTGTTCGGTTAACGTGATGGAAGCGGTGGGGCCGTGCAGCAAGCTGGACACGCATTCAAGCGTCTCGGGACTTGCAAGGTTGACTTCGTCGAGCAGAATCCTAGATGGGCACTATAAGCATCACGGACTAGGAGCAACTACTGGGCAACATACCAGTAGCCGCTGCGCAGCGCCTTCACTAATGGTCCCTCAACGAACCCAAAGGCAAACTTGCCATTCCCCTGAACGTGCTGCACCTCGAACGTTCGAACGGCTCTTTCAAATTCAATCCAATCGCTTTCAGGGATGTTGAGTACAGCTTGGTCTACCTTCCTTCGTTTGCGAGGAGCTTCGGCTTCGGCTGCGTCTCGTTGTCTTCTGTGTTATCATTAGTGGCGTGTAAACATATGTATGAGGTGGACATACGCGTCCTCGACTGCTTTCGTCTGTATTCTGTCTCTGGCCAGCCTCGAAGCCTCCAACCACAACGCTACAGCGCGCTTCCACTTACTTTCCTGCACCGCTCTTCTAACAGATTCTTCGAAATGTGCGTTCTTCTTCCGGCTGAACGTGCCACCAAATAGATCGAGGAAGCGTTGCTGCAGCTCGGATGCAGGTACTCGTGCGTCTACCGGCTTGAACCCTCCGACGAGGTCAGACGACTCTGTCTGATTCGACAAGTTCAAAGAGATGAGCGGCTTCCGAAGGAGGGACGCTAAGTGTGTAATGATGCTTGTCTTTCCGGTGCCCGTCTCACCTGTGAGCAGGATAGGTTCGCCAAGTGATATTGCAGTTGCAATGCGAGATAGCAGCGATACGGCCGGCTTGTGCATGGCGAAAGGCCGCGTCGGAGTCGGATTGTAGTCTCCGGTCGCTTGCGTAGCAATCAGTCTTGTCCTTCCCAGACGAACTGCTGTGACAGTCCCATTTACGTCCTTGTCCAGTGAGAATTCTGGTGTACGACCCTGTAGGATCCAATCGCGCCTCTCCGAAGAAAGTCCCAAGTGGGCCGCGACCGTGGATGCGACAGAGTCGAAGTATGTGCGCGCAGTTCCGTTGGTAGCGCCCGAGCCAAAGAAGACGTCTCTCGCCTCCAAAAATATGTCTTCGCGTAACGTGGGGTTGGAGAACGATGAAGACAGGTCGTTGAGCGCATCGATGATAATCGGGATGGGAGCATATGATGCGGGCAGGAGCTTGTCTACGCGCGAGCATAATTTCTCCAACTCGCGCAGACCGACGTCTCGAGTGGATGAAGTTGAGCCCAACGCACGAACAGCCTCCCAGAGGCAGACTAAGCCCTCAGAAGCAGCCCCTGCGAGTCGAGGGTATCGCGTGTCGATGATAGTACGGAGATCTGCATGTGTGGGTGAGGGGACAACGACTTCGTGAAATACGTGTGCGCCATAGAAGATGGGTAGGTTGAACCCTCCATTGCGAGACGGCGCGAGTGACCGTGTTGCAAAGATTTTGAAGCATTCTTCGGCCTCGATCCGCCCACGTCCCGGCACCTCCATCGCCGCGCGGCCGCCTATCCATTTGCCCTCCGCCAGGGACTCTGTGAGCGGTTTTATCATGCCTAGCACCTCTGTGCTTGCGCGATCTATGTCCTCAAATACGACCCATCGGCCCTCCCTCATGGCGCGCACGAGCACCCCTTCCTTCCAGTCAAACGTACCGGATCTCGTCGGGGACGAAATATATGACCCAAGCAACGAACGTGGGTCGAGCGAGGTATCAGAAAGATGGATTGTGACAACTTGATTGCGCATATTGGGGTATAGTGTGGCTGCTAGATGAGATACAAGAAGTGACTTCCCCGACGAAGGTGACGATGTGAGTAGAGTAGGGAATCCCAAAGAGAGATGCAGCGCTAGCGTCTGCAATGCTTGAGCAGTAGTGGGTGTAGAGATGAGAGGTGAAGCTTCCACTGCTGTTCCCGCTGTGCGTAACATGAGTACTCCGTGTACGTTCACAATTAGTGGGCTAATGAGTGTATATTAGACCGCCTGTCTCATATGGTAGGCTGGGTCCTACGTACCTCAACTGCGCGGGATGAATAGGCTCGATTGAGTCGCCGGTATCGTACGTATAATAATTTTGGGGGGCCAAAAGCGCGTTGCGCGCATCCATGAGTCTAGTGCTCTCCGTGATGTGCAACAGCCATCCATCAGCGTATTGTTGCGCTCCATCGATAGAGGCACCATATTCGATAGGGCAGTCTGTGTCGGCAAGGTCCCCGACGACCTCCTTCTCCATCTTTACGCGTTCTTCCTCGATCATTCCGGCTTGTAAAGCGTAGCATTGAATGGCGAGGAAGCGTGGTCCCGGATTTTGTTGCGCGTCCCAAATGATCTGAGATAGCGGGACCAGAGACCAGCCAAGGGATAATGGTAGATCACGATTTGCTTGCAGTATACGATAGTAGGCGAGCAGTACCCGTTCGGAACTGCTGCGATCGAAGGTGTGCAGGCCTTCACCACCAATTAACAAAGCCAGTGGACCTTGCCGAAGTGCTGAACAACGCAAGAGTACAGATAAAACGCTATATGGGGGTCAGAATGCTCATTATCAAGCCAATGGATCAAACGCACGGGTAGACCTCCGGATGAAGCCCAAGTAGTAGACATAGAGCCTCCAGCTTCGCGATCTGGTCCTCTTGGTCCTCTAGGAAGCGTGCACATAGATCAAGCAGAATAGGTCTGAAGACAGTCGCAACAAGCAGTGTGAGCCCGGGTGTTGATAAAAGTGCGGACAGTCTACGAAGCAAGTCCGCTCGGGATGAGGCGTTTTTGATAGCTTGTGCATGGTGTGACTCGTGTCCAAGCCGAGCAAGCAGATTGTCGACCTCAAGACCGAGGTTTATCGTCAAAGGGTCGTGTAGAATAGGGTCAGCAGCAGCCATGGTAGCCGCACCCCGATGAGAGAGAGAAAGTTGGAACGACCTCCGCCGCGGAGGCTCGCATGAAATTTTGGGCGTTTAATGAGAGAAGATAAGATCTTGTGATGAAGATTAGATAAAATTACAGGATGAAGATCAGATCAAATTATGGCGAATGTGTGTGTACTCGATGGTCTGACAACGATTCTATGTAGTATGTACAAGAGTACGTTGAATGAGAAGCAACGAAGCATAGATTACGTCTAAGTGTGGAGTAGAAACACCTCCTTTCTTCGCTAGGCTCACGATACCGCCAAGGATCGCCTCAACCTCGATTGGTCTTCCTGCCTCCAAGTCTACTAGCATTGATGGTTTGAAAGTAGATGCAGGATTCTCGTTGTTGATGATATCCTGGGCAATCTTGTCCGGTAGACGGGAGGAGATATCCACCGTAAGCCATGCTCGCGCAACCGCCAGGACCTCCAGCATGATGCTGCATAGCGCAAGGCGCGACTGAGGCACTGCCAGCACGTCGCATACTCGACAACGCGCCAGGGTACACAGAGTCGAAAACGAGGCATTCCTAGACAGCACACGTGAGACAGCCCGAAACGGGTGATAATACGACTTACCATAACACCTTGCGCCACCGGGCGAAATCTATGTCATCGGCCTCGGCAGTAGCGCCACCTGCATGCAGTAAAGCGCAGAAAGCGTCCACCGATGCTTGTGCCTTTATCTCCGAAAATGCGACAGAATCTCGGGGTTTGTGAAAACCGAGGACCAATCTCTCGTTTCCGTGTTGAATGATCTTTTTTCCCCCCTCGACAAGCGTCACGTCAACCCAAGCGCAACCTGAGATCACGACGTTGTCGAGGTGTCTGCTGGCCAGCGCCCCCAGCAGTTCGTCTTCGATCCCGATACCGTTCTGCAGGAGTACAATTGCCGTGTCAGGGGAACTAGGAAGCGTATCCAAGAGCGGCGCGAGAATGGAGGAAGTCGAGTGTACGTCCAAAATACACTTGAACGCGCAAACGATGAAGGTATAATGTCGATCTGCGGCTTCCTTTACGGTTCGTACCACTGTAAAGTCGCGTTTCAATATCCGATACATGGGCTAGAAGTGTAAGGTACACACCTCTGTATGGATTCCAGGATACTTGTGCACCAAGCATGTCGGATTCAACTTCTAGCCCGTCGGCTATGTCACATAGTGATCAAGCAGCATACTTGATGTGGCAGTTGAATATTGACAGACCTCGGACTATCTCGTAGTTTGACCTGAGCAGGTCCCATGATGAGGATCCGAATGTTGTCGTAAAAGCCGGAGTACTCACCGGCATACTACAGTTGCTCTGGCTTTGGAGGAGCGTTCAAGAGCACAGGCATACAGCGCACCAATAGCTAGCCATTCCGCAAGATCAGCATCCGATTCGTCATTGCAAGATACTATCCAGTGCAAACTAACCTCCAAAGCCAACCAAACATATATCTTGCATAATTTGGCCGATGATACGAACTCAGTCCTTGTGGTCGTGGAAGTTGAGACGAACGTTCCCGACCTCGATCAAAGTCCGAGTCATGGGCGCCCTGTATTGATCTTACGCAATAAGGGATTCTATGTATCGGACTGCGATTCAACGCCACATCCTCACGACAGACCCTACAGTCATACAGCGCGTACATAGCCAGTGCATGTACATGCAAAAAAGACACATGTGTCATCAGGAATCAGTCGGTTTTGGTGATCTGCTTCGGTTCTGGTGATCTGCTTCAGCATGGATTCTAGGCGATCACTTGGAGTCAGGAATATGCCACGGAAATCAGCGATCGCGTCGGTAGCATGAACCTAGACGCAATTGGCGAAGAAAGATACCACTACACTCGCTCAGCAGTCTGGGTGCACACTGTAGTACTGTGTATAGGAAAAGCGGTCAGTGTCGAATTTCGAGCGCCCACTGCCAAGCCTCTTCTCGAGGCGCCAAACATTCCTTGCTTTTGGCCACCGTCACCACCCTCTCTTTGGTCAACCTGAGAGCGTGCCGGATAATGGGACGTAGTGCAAAATTTCATAAGAAGGTGCGTGCAAGACATGTGCCCGGTGTACCCTTTTTGACAAGTCGAAATCAGGTGAAGAAGACCGCTCCAAGCACATTACAAGCTCGTCACCAACCAGTCGCGGCCCCGGGGCCTGCTGAACAGAAGAAGAGAGCTGGGTTGAAATCGAAGGCATACACGCGCAAACCCGGCTCGGAAGGTCATGTTCTGGGTGGGGCAGATTACGTCGACCTTCTCATGGGCGGAAGGAGGAAAGCACGGCAAGAAGCTGCTAAGCTGCCCTAAAACCCAGTCTAGTAGTCGACCACGTCAGAATCGTTATATTGTGAGTCTCACATCATATTTCAGGTCTATTCACTTATGCATGAGATGCCTCTTCTAGGGCTTCCGTACTCATGGAACAAGGACGCGAATATCTTCTTTGTGGACCGGCCAATTGGCTGCTGAGTGTGGCGCGTGTCGCGGCGCACCACAACAGACGCTACGAGGGATGTTGTAGCCCTTGTCCTAACAAGTGTTCTACGAGACTTTGAGAAGCCAGTTGTCCCACCATGGATGGCGAGTCGTCCGCTGTATGTGGTTCTGTCCCAGCACTCGAGTCCAGTACTCTCAAAAATCTGATCAGGGACGATACATTCCTGCATTCGCGTCGAAAGTGTATGACTATGATGCGAAGTTGGCGGATGCGAGGATGATGTCTATCAATCTCACCTCTATTATGGTCGGTACGCATTGACATTGCAATATTTCGCTTCGATATGACTACTCGTACTCGTATCATGTGAGGAATCGATGTCCAACTCACGAAGCCAACATGACTACTAAATGACTTCGAGTCTTAGCGTACTAGTTTGGAGGCCCATCACACGTCACAGGTCCTATCTCGTACATGACCTACATTGACAGGAACGAATCGGCCACCGAATTGCGTTCGGTACCACCGCGAAAGAATGCGAAACCTGAAAGTCCTCGGCTTGCCATGCGTGAGTGTGCGTTCGTACTGGCAGCCGATGTCATACTTTCGATACGGAAGGAAGGGGCCACTGATGGCGAGGGCAAAGGAGAGGACGGCAGGGGAGCCTGCGGCGGTTCGCGATATGTAGAGGTTGTATGTGGGGTGAGTAACCCCGTCGCTGGTGAGTGGAGGATCCCCGCGCCACTGGGTACGTTCTGAACGACCTGGCTGCCTCTGTCACCTGTATCGAGCTGAATATCCGGTGGCTTCGCCGCGTTCGCCGTGCCTGCACCTGCCAACGCCCTTGGCGTCGCGAGGCCCGATTCACGGTACATCGTCGCCGTGTCTAATATCTGGGCGATGTCCGCGGACGAAAGTGACGCTGTGCGAGCGGCAGAACTTGGTGGCTCGACCCTAGGAAGGACCTCACCGGATTCAGAGGACACTCTCGCGGGCAGAGGAGTGACCAGTGGAACAGGGATGGAAGACAACGGCTCCGAGGTGTTCGGTGGGTCGAACTCAGGGATGGCTTCCGCCAGGATGCCGCGCTTAGCAAACGAGGACGGGGTCACAAGCTCGAATCGTATATCGGTATAAGGGGGATCCCTGACGATACGGATGCTGCCGTTCCTCATCGCTACCCTCGAGCCAGAGATAGAGGGGTTTCGCGCGAAGACGGTGATGCGCCTCGTCCCGTCCTGAACAGCGCCAGTCTCCCCTTGACCCCCTTCGCTATCGAAAGAAAGCTCCGGCTCTTTCGAAGATCTTTCGCGGAGTCTTCTGCGCTCCCTTCGGAGCCATAGCACCATAGAGAGGGCGACAGCCGCTACTAAACAGCCAGACACAACACCGATGGCTATGGCGGCTGATCTGGAGAGGATATGAGCTGAAAGGAAGGCTGCGAAGGCGTACTACGCACTTGGAAAGTGAGGGCTTCGACGAATTCGTGGGCATCTGCGATTGTGAGACTTGCGCGATAGCTTGCGGACCAGTGAGACAGCTGGTTGGGCTCTGTGCGTCTCCCTGCACTACAAACAAATCTGTAGCCTGTCGAAAGCCAGTTTCATCGCTGAACACGAGAACAGTCTCCTGGCCTTCAATCACATCGAGGATGTACTGTGTGTGCCCTGGCGAATCTTCAGGCGATGATGTGCGATTGACTAGCGTTGAGGTATTTTTGGGAACGAAAGCGCGGATCGTCGGTGGCGACGAGACATCACTTGTGTCGTAGCGCACTTCGAAAGGACCGCACTGTGATAACGTGCCATCAACGGTGTATCGAATCGGTGTGGGAGACACGTTTCTTGTAAGGCAGGTGGTGTTATCCGAGGCGTCCACGCGCATGACGTCGGAAACGAGGCCCGTTCCCACGCCGTTTGCATCGTCTAACGAGGCGACGAAGTCGGTGCCTGCTGGGAAGGGGAGGAAGGTGATTGCAGCGCCGGTTACGCTGCTGGAGTTCCAGTCAGAGTTGGGAATCTCGATCGCAATTGGCGTCGAGTTCAATGGAACGACCGTCAAGGTTAAAGGAAGGGACGCGGGAGGCTTGCCCCCGGAAAAATGGACGGTGAAATTGCCGCACTGCTGCACAGGGGAGAAGGAGATGGAGGCGAAGGAAGAAAGAACAGCCAGCGGTCCGATAGCAAGTACAAGAACGAAAGTGAAGAACATGCCGCAAGCGGAGTCGAGCGGGTGCTAGGGATCCGCTCCTGCACGGGGCATCTACAAGGCAAGAGGTGAGAAAAGGGAAGAGGGAAACCCGTTGCTTGAGATGATATACTTTCCGTAGACGTCCCGCGGGCAACTTGCGGGTGCTAAGAACCCCTATCCTGCATTGATGGGAATTTGACCATCAGAGAGGATAGGACGCGCCTCAGCCGGTAGTCAAGGCCTCGTACCTACCCGCTCGGGCAGCGCAATTTGCACCAGGTTGACTGAGTTGTCAGCACACAGGCAACCTACAATTTCCGTGCCGTCACTACACTCGACGGTCGTCAAAGACCTGTTGACCGATGGGAGCACGAGGGGCGCACGAAAACATATCATGAATTGCGGAAGAGTCCAGTTGCCTAGGGAACACGTGGTCGTAGTGGGAGGAAGCGCGAAGCAAGAAGGCATCAGAAACCGGCGGTAGACCGTTGACGCCACAATATTAGGAGGCAAAAGCGCCTGCCAATGAGAGACCGCGGGACGATGCAGCTAATCTCAACAGTTGTGTGATTTGTAGACTTGATCCTACTCATCGTAAGCAAGAGGTAGATTGGATAAGTTTGAAAACGGCAACAGAGTTACATTGCATGCCGAGGGTGCTCATTTGCTCCCCTCTAAGAAGTCTTTCCCTTCACCCTTATATTTCTTGAGCTCAGTTTTCCAGGGCTCCCATGTGGTTCCATACTTCTTGAGTAATGTGCGCAGCTCTTCCCGTTGCTCCTTCTGTATTTTGCAATGAGAGAATCGCCACTGTAAGTGACTCACGACTTACAATAGTCCATGGTTCCTCCCCCGAGTATACGTCCGTGAACATCTCCTGAATCTCATGTCGCTGTAAGCTCTCACCCCGCTTAAAAGCTTGCATGACCTCTTTCTTGACACGGTCCTTGCATGCTTCTTCATCCGTATCATTCCACCAGCCTTTTGACCCCAAGAAGGACCGGAAGCGCGAGATTGGATTATCGATGCGCTTGCGGTCTTCAACCTCCTGCCGCGGGCGGTATGCGAAAGAGTCATCGGAGGTAGAGTGATGTCCGACACTAGAGGGCGAATTCGATAAACGAAAATGGCTACGCAGTGATGCATTCCTACCGATATGTCATAGCTTCGATGAGGACCCCACGGCCTTCCTCGATGCACAGCCGCCGTCCCTCGCGAACTGCGCTCAGTACAGCGAGAACGTCATTACCGTCCACTCGAATGGTATGCATCCCGTACCCAGGACCTCGCGCGGCTATGCCATCACCATGATACTGTTCCGAAGATGGTGTCGAGATCGCGAATCCATTGTTCCGTGCGATGAACAACGTCGGAGATGGGACGGTGGATGCTAATGATACACATTTCTTCACCAATATGATTTTGATGGCGGACGTGACGCACCTAATAGCATTCCAGCATGAAAGTCACCCTCCGACGCAGCCCCCTCGCCGAAGTATACCACAGCACAGTTTCGGTCTCGCCGCTCTGGGTCACGCTTGAGAGCAAACCCGACGCCAGCTGCCTGAGGTATTTGCGTAGCCAGTGGCGAGGAAATTGTGTGAAAGTGGTATTTGCGCGATCCAAAATGCTGTGAACAGGTCAACCTCGGCTCCACACGGTGTCAGATATTGCAGGCGTACGACAGGCATCTGTTTTCCCTTCGTGCTCGTATCTTCGTAGTTACCGAAGCACTGCGCCATGACGGAATCGTAGTCGAATCCTCGCCAGAGCAATACACCCATTTCGCGATATTGACCTTCAAGCACCGTCAGTCAGGATACGCGCATCATGATTCCAATACCAGTACCTAGGACTCTAATTGGCAGAATGTTGAATAGAGCGGATAGACATGAATGGATTACAGCCACTCACTCATCGTCCGAAGCCAAGGCAGCGGCAGAGCCAATGAGAGTTGCCTCTTCACCATGCTACGGAGGTGCTCCTGCTCATTATTTGGATATGGCGGGTCGCTATGGCTGCTTACTTACTGCAGTCATCTAGCACTACAGAATGAGCCAACAACATTATAGGCAGATAACAGGACAACATACGTAGAACGAGATCTTTCCTTGACGCTGCACATTATACAGAAGATTATCGATTACTGGCAACTGAAGCATGTTCTCGTACCTATGGAGATAACTTGAGCCAGCTGTTTACACATTGCGGACGGGGTAACTCACATTCTTCTGGCCAGTGCTTCGTCGATCTAATGGTACAGAATGCATGAAGTCAATGTCTCACTGTGTTCATGTAGATGTGACGTACCTCCGGCATCTCCGCACCGTCCAAGAGACTGCCTGATCCATCAAGTACGCGATATGTGGGTATCTGTTTCCCCTCTTCCATGACCGAGTTGAAAAACTGCAGTTTCGGTGTGATTGGGGACAGTGAAGTAGGCAGGTTGCCAAGAGACTGCTCGGGAAGATGAGGTGTCGACAACGCCAATAAACGATGTCTGGTCAACCTCGCCAGAGACTTTAGCGAGCGACGCGTTATACGGAGCATGGCGAAGGACGTGATGGAGGAGGACAAGAGACGAGCGCGTGAATTCGACCTCCGCGACAGCAGCCATAAGCGAGGCGACCTCTTCGGACGCTTCCAAACTCTGCACATACCACCATCCTCCGACCTCTTCCTCGCCATTTTCTCGTGCCACACAATCTACAAATCCATCTCATTATGATGGATACGCAACCGTATGCATCAGATTCGGAAGATCGACCGGTCAAGCGAGCTCGACATTCACCGCCACCCTCGACCACGGCGAACGGCAATGGCCATCCGCCAGAACACAGTCTACCGCCTCTGTCTGTTTCTATCCTAGGGGTCGAACCCCTCGACGAGTTCATTAGGGAGGTGGCCGATTGGGTGCATCATGTGGTTAGCACAAGACAAGAGCGAGCGGGCAACGTGGAGGTCGAGGCAAAGATAGGCGTCCTCAGGGAAGCGAGTGGAGGGAGACTTAGTCTCCCAATTCTCACAGAAACAAGTACGTATTCGTTCATTATATGATGGCAATGACCTGTGGACCATGTTTGCAGTCATGCACACGCAGTACAAAGGTGTGCACTTCGAATCCAATATGTCTCCTGTGAGTCGTGCCGCACCATCGCCATATGTTCGCTCACATATCCGAGACCAGATGCAGCACAAACACTACAACACGCTGCTCAATAATCTCAAAATGACGTCTTCGCAACCTAATTACCCGAGCACACCTCTCGGGTACACGCACCTACATCTAGTCGACACGTTCTATGGTGCAGACCACGACAAGATACGAGTTACGCGAGACGAGAAGACAGGAACTGTAACTGCGTGTGTGCGGAAGATCAGGCTAGGTAGCTTGAACATATATAGTCCGAAGCGCGCAGCGGACTGGAGGATCAGCGTAAACGTCGAAGTTGATGGTGTGTGTCTTGCGATTCAATGTCTAAAGTCTGTCTATATGGAGTCATTCTTTCCTCCAGTCCCGCCTCCAATCGGCACAGCAGTAATGACTAGAAGAAAAGATCGCATGAGTTACACTCATGAGGAGTTTGTTGTCGATTTGACTCAAGTAACGTCCTCATCGGGTCCCGGTGCAAAGGTACGAACCAGGCTGGCTCTCGTGCGGTCAGTCTCTGACCAAGACAATATTATTTAGCCGGAAGTCCTACACGAGCTCGAAGTTGAGATCGCACGACCCGACTATCTCCTTTCTACAATGGCAAAACGCGGTGACGCAGCAGTATCCGAGCATGAGCGTAACGCTTACGACGAGCTCATGCGTGCCTTCGTTAACAATGCCCGTATACTAGTCCGCAATGCCGGCGAGGGATGGTCGTAATGGGGATCCTGATTGTGCGGATGGACTCTGTTGTTTGGTCCGTACTCTCTTGTGGCCACATGTTATCATTCCCACGATGTCGATGCTGTCTAATTAGCTTTGGAGTACCACAAGCCGATCTCATTCCTTTCCATGTTATTAGGTTACTGTGAACGCTCTTGTTGACGCGATGAACAACGTTTTGGATGGACGCTGCAGGTCTCGCGGCGGTAAGCTATGACTCAAACACTCGCCCTAGCCAGCCGCACAAGCCCGAGGTTAGCTTTCGTTCGCGATGGGCGTCTTGCGACTCGCGTCTTGGCTGAAAATCGTTGATTTCAAGTCGATTTGTATCGTGAGATATTCGCGCAGGAGTGTCTTTATGGCGCCATGGGCGTTCTCTGAGCCTGACTCTGAGTAGTCGCAGGACTATCGGATCGAGAACATCGATATCGATCCGTCGGTGGCCGGCTTATCATCATAAAGCTAGGCGCTCAATTTGAACCAAGCTTGGCAGTCATCGATCTTCATCCAGTCAAATATGGTCACCACGAACAACCAGGCCGAGCTTTCCCCCAAGAAAGCGTTATTGCAAGCTGCACGGCCACACAGGGAAGCAGGCGCTTAAGTGGCGCTGAGGATCAGAAAGCGGCCGGTGTCTCCTTGTGAACGTTTCTCCCACGCATCTCATCCCAGTCTACGCATCTACATCGCTCTGATGTTGAAGGAGACATACGACTGTATCGTCGTTGGGTCAGGCCATGCCGGTAGTTGCGCTGCGTTATCACTGATAGATGCAGGAGTCGAGGCGCACCGCATCCTCATGATTGATAAATGCCCCGAAGAATGGGCAGGCGGAAACGGATACTTCACCGCAGGCGCGCACCGCACGGTCCACAAGGGCCTTCAGGATCTATTGCCTATCGTGCAGAATGTCTCTGACGAGCAAGTGGCTAACATCGATATCGATCCATACACAACCCGGGAGTTCTACGACGACATCATGCGCGTGGGAGAGGGGAAGTGCGACAAGGCCCTGGTGCGGGCCGTCGTTGACGATTCCTGGGGAACCATCATGTGGCTGGCGGAGCGCATACAGATTCCTTTCACTCTCTCGTTCAATCGCCAAGCGTATCTCGTCAACGGTCGCCAGAAGTTCTGGGGAGGGATGGCACTGAGTGTCCAGGGAGGCGGGAAGGGTTTGATCGCAGCCCACCGCAAAGCACTCCAAGAGAACAGGATTGAAACCAGCTTTCACACCGCGGCAGTTGAGCTGTTGACGGAGAATGGTTCAATCAGCGGGCTAGTGGTGGAAAGGGACGGCGAGCGTCTACCCCTACAAGCCCGCTCAATAGTCCTTGCGACGGGTGGGTTTGAGGCAAACAAGGAAATGCGGAGAAGACACCTAGGAGCGGAATGGGAGAGAGCAAAGGTAAGTGCTATATTTGTATGACGAGGTCATCTGCTGACATGCACATAAATAGGTTCGTGGCACGCCATTCAATACGGGCGACGGCCTCCATCTCGCGGGTTCCGTAGGCGCAGCCTTGGCAGGCGACTTTAGCAGCACAGGCTGCCACTCGACCTCCTGGGATGCCAACGCGCCGGATGACCACGGTGACCGTGTGTTGAGCAATCAATTTACGAAGTCTGGCTATCCACTAGGACTGATGCTCAATACCATGGGCGACCGATTCGTCGACGAAGGCGCAGACTTCCGCAACTACACCTACGCGAGGTTTGGGCGCGCCATCCTGAAGGAACCGCAGGGGTGCGCGTTCCAGGTATACGATTCGCGCGTCATCCCGTGGCTACGCGAGGAAGAATATGCGGATGATGTTGTCCACAAGGTCTGGGCGAACGGCTTGGAGGAGCTGGCTGTCAAGCTCAGGACCGAAGGACTCGAGGAGACGAATAACTTCCTCGAAACTGTCGAGAAATATAATGCCGCCGTCTCCGCCCACCGCAAGGAATACACAGACAAGCGATGGGATCCTGCCGTGAAAGACGGCCTGTCGACCCAGTCATCTTCACTCTCATTAGCAATACCGAAGTCGAATTGGGCACTTCCCATTGATCAACCACCATTCCTTGCCATCAAGGTCGCTTGCGGCATAACGTTCACCTTTGGCGGACTGGCGATAGACCCCAGCACTGCTGGCGTCATCTCGAAGGACAGCAACGCACCAATACCAGGACTATTCTGCTGCGGAGAGCTGGCTGGCGGGTTGTTCTACTCGAATTATCCCGGAGGAAGTGGATTGACTGCAGGTGCGGTACTCGGCAGGAAGGCAGGGACTGAAGCGGCGAAGCTTGTGACGACACGCAGCGAAGGATGATTCCTACGTGAAGTCACAAATAAA
The DNA here is from genome assembly GCA_001969225.1 of Ceriporiopsis andreanae CBS 279.92. Classification (NCBI taxonomy): domain Eukaryota; kingdom Fungi; phylum Basidiomycota; class Agaricomycetes; order Polyporales; family Meruliaceae; genus Ceriporiopsis; species Ceriporiopsis andreanae. The sequence goes on along the minus strand of ALYI01003999.1, from coordinate 20,899 downwards.
GCGTCAGAGAAAGCGCATTTTGACAAACCGCACCATGTATTCCACTTGATCGAGTATAGCCTTGTTGTGTATATTGCAAGGGTATTTGAGCAGGCGTAGGCGCGGAGGCCGTACACAGTTCGCGATGTAATTGACATGCTATGAGACAGGACGGCAGCGGGGGGTGAAGGCAGTTTATGATATCACAGTCAGCAGTCGGCGAGACGAGGTATGTGGGAGAAGCACCTGGAGGGCGCTCATGAGCCTTGGGGTATCAGCGTTTTGATAGTCAGAGAGGACGAAGGTCACGCTAGTAAGCGACGAAAATATACGCTGGGATAGCAGAGCATCGACCTGCATGAGGGCGAACGACTCTAGATCCTCCGTCTGGCACTCGAACCGGATATTTTGCAGGCAGGTAGACGCGACCTGACCGAGCACGATGAGGACGCATGGCCAGAAGATGTTCGCGGCCTTGACGAACTTTCGGCCTAACCCAAAGTTGGCGAACAGAGTCAGGGAGCGTAGTCTTGGGCAAAGCTCAAGGCCGGCGATGGCTACATGAGGCGCCGATGTCAGACTGCCCCCGATAGCGGCAATGAGTATGGACGTACCCTGCCTCAACGTTTCGCCCGTCGTGGCGAACTCAAGAGTAAGATACAGCTCCTTCAGTGACGTTCCGACGGCCCTGAAATATAGTGGTAGGGCGGCGAAGTCGTCGCCATCGGGTGGACTTAGATGAAGAGAGGTGATCGTGGCGGAGGGAATAGAGGATAGCCATCTGGCGATATCGACCATATTGTGGACGTCGCAGTGTTGAACCTGAAGATGTTGGAGATTCATTCCGGGAGATATATCGAGGGGGAGGGTCCGATACGATGTGGGATCCGTGCCTGCGGCGTTGTACCATTCCGTGGCGTTCTCGCACCAAAATACGCGCTCCATCTTCATGCGCTGGAGTGTCGGAAACGCTGTCAGGAAGGAGAGGAACTCCCTGGCATCGACAAAATCGGACATATATATGTCGAGGTCGGTGACGGCGGGGAAGGAGGCGCACAAGCGATCCTTGTTGCTCAGCGAGTGCGCGACCCAGAAGAGCCGCCTGACTCGCAATGTGTGGACATGCGCAAATTGCGCAAGGACTCGCCAGAACAACTCTCCGCCGTCATCCGTCTCATCGGAGTCCGGCTTGTTCAATGCGGCGTAGTCTGTTTTACCCTCCAGAAGCAGCTCCTGGGTATAGGCTGCTACGGCGGGATACGAGAGCAGACGAGTGACGTCGGGAATCTGAGAGGGATGGATACGACAGTTCTGGTGATAGAGAGTTACGGTGTGATGAAGGTGTTCGCGACATCGATGCAACCAATCTTTGCAGACGAGCGAGCATGCCTTCAGTGCCTCGCGCTCGTCCTTGAGATCGTCGATGACCTGGTCGACAAGTTCTTGCGGGAATGTGTGTCCACACTTGATGAACCTCATTGGTGTCTCTGGTCGCAGAATGGCTCCCCGCATCTAAGAAGGTGCAGCATCGAGAAGTTTGGACGAGCCTGCAGCTGGTAGACCGCACGCACCTCATTTGAGCCATCTTCTTCCATGGTGGCTGTAGCGGTTCCGAGCTGCGTGCTGGGTAATACTGCTGCGATTCAGTGTTTGTAATGGGCCTGCGGACACCCGCCCGGCACTGCAGCCAGCAAGTCTGTCCGGTGCGCAGACATGCCCAAAGGTGCCGGAACACAAGATGTCTTCCCGTGGTCAAGCTGACTGTGATAAGTGAGCAACCTTGGTGTTCGAACAGGTTCTAAATGCTCATCACGACGAACATCGGCGAGAACAGGCTGGACTGGGCTAGAGCGGGCCCGGTCGTCCTAGGTGTACGGTCGCAGGCTGGTATTTGTAGTGACCGACAGCGTCGGCGCGCCCTGATAGACGCCGCCGCCCGACATTGTTTGGCGTAGCAGCAAACACCTGGGGCTTCCCGCCAGTATACTGGTGCAACGATTCTAATTGTAGCTTTTCGACGGCAGCAAGGGACAACGTCGTATTTTGCTCGCTCTCCCATGCAAGATAACCGAAATCAGTGTTCACGTTCACAGGATCCAGAGAACTTGAGATCAGGCGCCAAACAATCTTCTTTCCGTGCGACATGAGAAAGTGGACAGTCGCTTCCAGCAGACATGTCGACTTTCTCATGTCGAGACAAGTCTGCAAAAGAACACGAGTCGCGAACTTGACGCTGCTGCTTCGGCACGACTGTAATATGTGCCACAAATGGGTAGACGAACCTCCCCGTCTCCGCCACAACGCCTGTATGACAACAAGTCTCGATCATTTTCGCCTCCGAGGGATTAGGGCTTTATATTGTAAGGTTCGGTCCGGGTTTGCTGATGAGGTACGAGCTCGTGCGCCGCGTCTGCGCGGATGATAATCAAGTTGTAGTGGACCGATGTGGGCGACAAGGCCCGAGGGTTTGTATCCTTTTCTCGCAACCTCAATGCTCGTGTGAGAACACCATGTTGATCACCAAGGGTACCAGCATGCCGAAAATCAGGAAAAGCAACCGTGTCCGCTCGGAGATGTCGTCTGCGCCACCTTTTCCAGGCTGGAGAATCGTCGCGACGTATAAAAACGTCCCTCCCTGCGAAGCTTCGTCAGTCATGGGATGGTAGCGGCGCCACGACCGACAACTGACCGATATGAGCAGCGCGACACCCGTCCAGTTGCTTTCAGCCTTGATTCGGACGAGGGATAGGAGTGTGTAGACCACGAGAGCTCCGATCGGGGTCGACGCACTGAAGAGCGCGAGGTGTTTTCGGCAATCGGCGCGCGGCAGGGATGTAGAGAGGAGCGAGGTGGTGAGTGCGAGCGCAGTAGGAGCTAGCGCGGACCAGTCAGTCGGCACCATAACAAGACGCAGGTTATGCTTACCTTTGTGCACGACAAGCGCCAGGAAGACTACGAGCGAGAGGCCCTTGTCTAAAGGCGACATTGCGGCGGATCCAAGCGCGAACCCGTCTGCAAGCGCATGGACTACGAGACCAAGGGTCAAAGGCAACGCTTGTTCTACGGCCTCAGGCGTCGTATCTACGCGAGGTTGACGCGACTGAGGTGCCGCGGCATCTGCTGCGATACCCTCTGCGCGTTCGAGCTCACCGAGTTCCACGTCGAACACCGTCTGCCCCGCACCACCAGCGGTCGGTGGCTTCGGGGCGTCGGACGCGGCAGACTCGCTTGCGGGCAGCGGAACGTGGCGTGCGTGATCGTGCGCGCCCGAGACCCGGTGTATCAGGCGCTCGACGACGAGCATGAACGCGAACCCGCCAATCAACGAGAGCGCAATTGTCGTCGAGGGAAACTTGGTGGACGCGTTCGTCAGCGCGATCGTCTCGACGCCTCTGCGAGTAATATGTGAGCGGAGAGTGTGAGGTCGTAGCACTGCCAAGCTCACTCTGGGATGATGACCCCCAGCGCCGTGCCAAGTAGCAGCCCGCTGCCAACGGTGGTCAGTCGCGCCAAGGCTTGTCCTAGCACATTGTGAGCTTCAGCGACACGCATACAGTTGCATGTCACTCACTAGAAAATGCAAACGACAGTGGCAGCATTCCTATGCCAAAAGATCCCAAGCCCAGCAGGGCGGTCATTATCACGAGGCTCAGTAGTCCCGACATCGAAGCCTGGAGTACGGCTTGAGGGTGGCTATTAAGGATAGTTTTCAAGTCTCAAAGAATTGTGAGATGGCGGTTGTGCATGTGAGAGTTGAGAAGATACGGGCATAGGCAGGGTGTGATGAACAGGCCAGCCTTAGGTTGCCGTCACGGCGGCCTGCGCAGGCTCACTGCAAGGCGCGCCCATCGCCAGGCGGGCGCCGACGAGCCGCTTACATAACTCCCTCATATTTCTCCGAGCGTCTCGCGCACCGTCGTCCACCACGACCACGACCACGTTGACCGTAATTTAGGACGCCACACAGTGCTCGCGACGTCGCAATCGATGATCAAATTTACCCAGTTTAGAGGACGTTAAATCCATTCTAGTAAGCATGATATTTCGCATCCCAGGTTTACTTTACTGTCATGTCGATTTGCGTGAAGGCGAAGGTCGTACATCAGACATGTGTCATGCCGATGCAATGCATGGATTATCTGTGACACTAATATTATGTGAAGTACTTCATGATTTCTGCGATACGAACAAAAAACATCAACCAGATCATGGTGTTCAAGTTGTCGCTCAGCTATCCAGGAGGTGCATAGAATGGGTCGACTATGTTCTGAAGGTGAGTTATCCTAGAAGATCAACGTCACACGAGTGCTCATCAGAATTGTCAGCGTCCCATCGCCGTTCCTGACTATCTGAATTATCACGAGCCCTTGTGAGATCAGGAAGCGCGCTTTTATAATACAGGTAAAATCTTAGCACACGCTCAGATATTCATCAAGACCCATGCGCCATACCCGATCCACGGATTATACGATGCGGCGTAGGAAGCGAACCTCTACTAGCTTACCGCCGTGGCCCAAGTCTCGCGCCACCAACATCAACAATATGGCGAATACAACCTGCAATTGTAAACTGCCTCACTTGTATCGCACTTCAATATAATCTGTATCTTCATCAGCATCTACCTCCTCGAGCATGATGCCATTTGGGCCACTGGATTTATTGTTCCCGCTTCGTGGCGGATTGTGGCGACACCCCAAGTGCCATCGAAACGCTATAACAAAGACACGGGTATTATACACAGCCACGGACGTATGTGCATATAAGGTTCCTCTGGCCACCACGTCAGTCTCAACCTCCCATCTCAAATCGCCCCAGGCTTTTCCTAAACACCGATCTCTCATGCCTGCCGGCAGTGACTATCGCGTGGCTCTCGCATTGTTCGCGCGCCCCCCGCCATACACTCACAAGGAGTGTGAAGCCGCCTTCATCGTTGAACCGCAAGATCCCGGCAGCACCCAAGAACTTTACGAGTTTTCCCTAGTCGCCGACCCCGCACGCGCATTTTCGGTGACCCCACAGTTCAAAGCCTTTTCGTCGAAAGCCGTGTTCTATCAGGATCGCCGCCTGAGCGCCGTTGTCAATCTATGTGGCCTGCGGACTTCTGTGGAGACGGGAAACGAATATATGACACGAATCTTGGGCCTTGCCGCCGCTCAGGCGAATGAACCTCGGAAAGGCACAAATACCACCATTCGTCGATCTTTGCTCATGCCTGCGTCGGGTGATTACTGCCCGAACTGGGTCAGGTTTGTCATCACTTCAGTGAGTGCTCCATGACAACTTTGACATCGACTGTTCTCTGACTGTCCTTGACCGTGATTTAGCTCCAGGAGTCCGCGTTCGTAGAACCGTCACAAAGCAGGACGCAGCTCGGCCCATACGCGATTTGGGCCCGCGCTTCTCGGTTTGCCAAGACTAGTGCAGAGGACCACGTAGCGGACAAAACTCCCCAGTCCTTCGAGTGCAATCTATACGTTGAGAGTAGTGATGTTACCAACTTTTAAGTGGCCGACGTAGCGTAAGACATATGCCGTCGCTTTCGTAGCAACAACGGGTGCAAATTTCAGGAATCTTGCTCACGATGAGAGTCGTTCGAACCCAGCCAACACGATGATTGAGGCACCTAACCTGAGTATAGTAAGTAGCAGTTGTCGCTAGCCTGGTCAGTACTGTACGGCAGGTTGATGCCGTTTGATTAGCGCGCGAGCCGCCATCATGATCACGACGATCGCGCTCGTCGCCTACCGTCTGCTCCTCCCGAACCGCCACGCAGTCAAGCATATTCGGTGAGAATTGGCAGAAGAAAATAACAGTATTCGACAGGCAAGATGATTCACCAATACTGCGAACGCGCCACAAAACCATATCTCTATGTATCGTGTTTTTAACCGTTGCGGGCATTGCCAAACTGCGACCGTCATAAAATGTGTCTTGTCCTGGCGAGGCTCAGAAGAGTGGGTCCTCCCCACGCGCTCCTTCAAGTGGAACACTCCATTATCCTTTCCCGCCGTGTCTCTGATGGCGGTCACAAGCGACGGAGATCTGGCTTCTATTCGACTCGGGATGTGCATTGACCGCGCCGTGCAATGTATACCGTGCGTCCTTTTATCCTCATGGTGACCACAGACGATTGACTCACCGAGATAGCACGCTGATAAGGATGAAACTGTTTTTAGTGGTCCAGTTCTGTCTCTGAGCACTTCACACGTTGAGTCCCGCATTTTGGGGAGACTTCTTTCGAGACAGACATAACAACCAGCTCGACTGTCTCTCGTTACATCATGGTTCTTCCCCGGCATTGTATACTTTGCACGAGCCTGACATTGATCCTTTTGGAAGCGTACTCTGCGGGATCCACTGCGGTACGTTCTATCGGTGTTGTATTCCACGATGTCCGGGTGCTTAGGCCGTGTGCTAGGGATTTGTTGGTGCTCCATCTGCACACGCTCGTGGAATACGGCTCGTTAAATCATCGAAAACGCCACATTTTCGCCCTTCTGAAGCCACGACATTCCACCTGTTCTGTCAAAGACTTATCGTAATATGCCTTTCCGGCTTTTGGTCAGTCCATTCCGCGATTCGCGGGTTACATACGCTGAGGCAGCTAGACACAAAGGCTATCTCGGCTTGGCGCTTGAGAAGCATGGACCGCATCCGTTCAGTCCAGCCTTGCGCATCCGTAGCAGCCGCCATAACCGTGCGCCGGGTGCCAGCGAAATCCGCCACACCGTCCGCTGGGTCGCATCCACGATGCACAACTGTCGGTCGGCGGCAGGTCAATGTGAGTCAATGTCGCCCGGGTCTGTTTCTGATCCACGCGCGCCGCGTGCTGGCTGTCTCATTGACCGCGCCTGAATAGGTCACCACTTAAGCCGCCCCCAGGTATAAAATGTGCGTTGGTTGCTCCTTCAACGTCAGGCTTCAACACGAGTCCTAGTCCTAGTCTCGAAGCTAGCAACCAGCCATGAAGTTCGCGTTCTCCCTCGCCACAGTCGCGACCGCGCTCGCTGTGTTCTCTGTCCCCGCCACCGCTGCCCCCGCCGCTGAAGTCGAGGTATGTATCTTCAATAGCTCTCTGTCTCGCCAACCACCGAGTCGCTGACATCGGTTGCTCAACAGGCGCGCGACGGCGGCTACCTCTACGTCTGCACTGACGCGTTCTGGGGAGGGTACTGCGATAACATCTACTTCGCCGCGGATACGTGCTACGACTTCCCGGACAACTACCAGGACAACATCTCCTCATTCGGGCCCGACTCCGGCTGGTACTGTAACCTTTACGTGTGCGTCGCCCTCTACACTCGCTTGCTATCGGTTTGTGCTGACTTGCGTGTTGCAGCGACCGGAACTGCGACAACTTAGCCGGCTCCGTCGCGGTGCAGAACCCGGGTATCAACTACATGCCAGGCTGGCCCAACGATATGTTCAGCTCCTTCTACTGCTGGCGCGATTAATTTCAATTTGTCGCGGGTGCGTGAGATAGTCGGTGGGGTTCTCGTGTTGGAGAGGTTCTATCATGAGTGGGCTAGGAGGCTCGGACCTGATGTATACGTGACTCAGCGTTCTGTTGCTGTTGTAATCTGTGTCCTTGATAATTCTAAAGACACGAAATCTTTGTACACAATCTGAAGCCTCCGATCATCAGACACGGTAGGCAATGTCCGGGGATATTACCACCACTGGTACCCCTCTTATATTTTATACCATCTAAATCATGTTTGATATGGGCGACTAGTAGTGTATAGCTGCGGGATACATTAATTGTCGAGCACCCCGGCGACGGATAATCGTCTCTTCTCTTCCTCCAACATGGCATTCTTCACGGCCTGACTCTTTGGTGGCAGCCTCCTTCGTTCGGTCGTCGGCTTGAAATCCAACCGCTCGGCACCCAGTGCTCTTAGAGTCTTGAGCTCCACAAGACTGTACTGATCCACGTCTTCGCGGTTGAAGTTGAATGGCTCGTGCAGCGCTACAGGGGGGTTGATGATCACCCTCGCCTCGCGCAAGAAGTTCTTCGAAGCCGAGTGCAGCATCAAGGGGTGCAGGAGGACCACGTCGCCGACCTCCCCCGTCATCTCGACAAACTGGGTGCACTTCTCCGCGGTCTCGCGGTGCGTGTACGCCTGCGAGTCGTCCGCGGGGTCCGTGCTCGGCACGAGCCGCGACGGGGGGCCGGCCGGCACGACGCCTTCCGGGTGTGCGGCGAGATAGCGCGCGACGTGCCCAATGCCCTCGGGGGCGACGTACGTGCCGCCGCCGCGCGCATGGATGTCGGAGAACAGCGGGATCACGAGCAGCGCCTGCTCGGGCGAGTCGAGGTAGTGCACGAAGAAGTCGCCGTCGACGTGCCAGTTGTCGAGCGTGCGCGGGTCGACCGCTGCGTTTGCTTCCAGGTCGGGCGTTCCGAGGTTCACGATGAAGCTGTCGCCCCACGTCGAGTTCTGCGCGTCGACGCGCTCCGCACCGCCAAGAAGCTCGCACATGGCTTCCCATGCCTGTCGACGGGACGCTGATTCAGAGGCTGCGGAGATACGAACGCGAGGAGCTTTTACCCTTGGTGAGAACGTGGAGACGGCCTCGCGCTTGTGCCAAGGCATGTGGATGCGCTCCCGCGTCCACGTACTCTTGTCATTGGGATCCATGCCCAAGCGGACCCAGAGATTCTTCGACCAATTTGCGGCCTTCTCCTGCGAAAACGCGTGCTTTATCACCACGTACCCGTTTTCGAGGAAGAAGTCGACCTGCGCCGCTGACAGCAGTGCGTGGAAGCATCAGCCGTGTACGTCGTTGATCCACTGTGTTCACACCCTTACCGGTGAGAGCCTTGTACTCCTTCATGACGATACAGTGAAAGGCGTCGGTGAGATGCGTCAAGACCCGGAAGTCTATTGGCAACCCTGCAGGCCCACACTTAAACGCGGAGGAAGCTCGGGACAGGCAGTCAGCTGTCCAGTTAAGAAGGTGATCGCGTACCGTTCGCTTCACTAGTCTGCAATAGCGGTACGGGACAAGCGATCATCGTATGAAAGCATTGCCCTCCTGGTAGGCGCCTCGCGCAACTCCATCTGGATGGCTGCTGAGGTGAGCACAATGGCCTGCAAGAGCTGTGGGAACTGATCCTCGTTTGACGTTCGAAATGAAGGTGGTGTTATTGTACATTCTTGGGTCTTGACATGTGGTTTCCACAAGGAAGCACCCTGGGCAGATACCAGTGTCCCGTATATGCATGAACGCACCATCATTTCAGTCTCCTTTGTCGTGTGATCGGACGCGAAGTTGTAATCAGGACCTCAATAGCAAGATACACTCAAAGGGCTGTAGATGCAACGATGTTTTAGAGGTGATATCTCGATGGTCCCGACACAGCTAATGATACTGAGGAATAATGAGATGTCGTAATAGAACGACAGGAATGGATATCATACCATGACTTCAACAGCAAGCCTCTAGCTAGTTGCCTTCCACGCGGAATCGTCGAAGGGGTCACCCCAAGCTAGTGGCACGAGGTTCAATACGCGTGATAAGAATCGACAAAGGCTACTTACCAGCACGCAGACGTTCTACTTGCTGGTGATCTAGAAATTCCTCTCCCCTTTGGTTGCGCAAACCTGTCGAGATATCGGATGACTGCCACGAGGAAGTCGACGGTCCACCTCCACCCCTCCTTGACGGAACTTCCTCTCGTCTCCTGCTCTTCGCGTCTCGTGCACTGGATCCCGAACTGAAGGATCCGCTGAGGGGGAGACGGCGCTTCCCACTTGAGCCGAGTGCGTTTGCAAAGCCAGAAAACAGGCTACCAGGTTGCGTCGAACTCGATGATTCTTGGGAGGGCGGGGGGCTCATTGGAACGTCATCGCGAAGATCGCCAAGAGGGCTGTCTGAAGAGTCCTCAGAGATAGGCGACGCAGGCTCAGGCGAGTTCATGGCGTGTGTACGATGGCAGTGATCTGCTGCGCGACGTCTGACTTGGTTGCTGGTGGATGTGGCGAGAGAGAGAGGTGAACAGGCGACCGCGGTGCAGACACGATATTGATTGGCGCCAGTGGACAGGGCCGCCGCGTCTCCACGCGTCCCCGACCGTCCGGTTCCTCTCGTTCTCAAATAATTTTGAATTCGACGGCCACATCTCACACCCTCACCACCACCTCTATTCTCCGTTTCGCACTGTTTGGCCTTCCAGTGCATCCCAGTCTTCTGCGATGTCGGCACTACCAGCAGCAAAGCGCTCCATGCGCATAATTGCGCTCCCTCTTACGACCTCATCGCGCAGCCCAGACTCTGGCATACCGGGGCATCTCACGTACTATCACTTCGTGGCGCCGCCAAAGAAGGAGAGTAGAGGTTCTAGCTGGGTACATTGGGCTACAGGAAAGGCGTCGGAACTATGGGCAGGGTTTGGGAAAGCTCCGGAAGGTCACTGGAAGGTAAGCAGCTCCACCGTGTATAGAACCTCGCGATTTGTCTCCGTTCGCGTCCTGTAAAATTCACTTAATGATACCGGTAACCACTTTCTTTTCAGCGGAGAACATTTTTGTACGGTGAACGGCTGGTAGACCGAATAGACTTCGAGGAACTCGCGCTCAAAACATTAGACCCTTCCGTATGGCCAAAAATCTCGAACTTTGGCCATCCGGAGGAGGAAGTAAAAGCTGAGGATCATCCCAGGGTCAGTCCCCCTTCCGAGATTGTCTGAGCTGAAATCCAAACCATTGACCCAGCACGCGTCTTACTTGTTTCCTCCCGTACGGGCGCGTTCTTTCTCTCCCAGATCCCGTTAATATTCCCAAGTACCGTCTGTTCGTCACCCCTGGACCATTTACGCGCCCTGCTTGCGAAACGCACCCCTCGGCATAGAAGAGGATTCTACACGTGGATGATAATAGCGCCATTGACCGCGCCGTTCATGATTATACGTACGTATCCCTTAACGTAAACTTCCCGCCCTCATTGATGAATAGCCCGATAGCTATCATACCCAACTTGCCGTTCTTTTTCTGCGTCTGGCGGTCATGGTCACATTATCGAGGTTAGCTTTGTGCTCACACGACATGGAGTAACTCTGATCGGTCTTCGTTGGTTCAGCATACAAGGCGTCTTCATACTTAGAAACCGTCCTTGAGCGGGGCGCCATCGTCCCTATAGCAAACCCCAAACTTGACGATATATACGCCAAATACGTGCCACCCCCAATACTGGCGGCCCAGCTGCAGAGCTGTCCCATCCCCGACCCCGAGAAGAAGAAGGCAGAAGACGCGGATTCTGACGCATCCTCGACGCCCGACTGGGAGGAGGCCTCGCGCAAGCTACTCCTCACACGAGACGCCGTGCCGTCAATATCTACGCTCTTCGATCTGCGCCCGGAATCGTCCTTCGCGCCCGACGTGTACCGCGCGCTCGAGCAGGCACGGCTGCGCATCGAACGCGCCGCCACCGAAAGCGGCAGCAAATCCACATGAACGCCGCTCGTCGCTCGTTTTCAAACAGCGGTGCTTGGGCGGCACGTAGTGTACTCGCTGTAAGCATACACATCTAGGATATTGACCTGTATGTACACAGTACTATAATCGAACCACCTCACCCCTGCGGATTGCCACCCCCATTTTGTGCTGCAGACTGTCGACGATCCAGTGGCACGCGCCGTCGCGCCTGTCGCGCGTCGATCCCGCGGCGCCGCTCGATATAACTCCCGCTATCACGGCCGCCCCTTCACCGCGTTCGCGGACACTCTGTTTCTTGTTCTGGCACGTCGGCTGCCGGCCTGCGGACATGCACCCGAGCGCAGCGTGGACAGCTGTGGCCGGTTGTTGGACGGTGGTTACCTTCGTCCGGCTCCTCGGGTAGAGCTCCGTACTAGCTTTACCTTAGTTTTACGTACCCTGGGCCTCCCTGTCTGCCTTCGAATATCGCTGGTGAGTAAATTTGTGTGCGACAGGAACCTGCGAGCACGGCAAGCCTGCCGCTGGTCCGTAGGTGCTTTTTCCTGGGGTGTGAGTGTGCCGACGCGCCCGGCTGCCACATACAATCGCGAGCTGTCCCCCTGTGCCAGACCCTTGCGGTGCAGCAGTCCGGTCGCGTTATCGCAGCACGATCGCTGCTAGATCTAATATCTCAGACCTCGCGTCCTCTAGCCTGCCCCTCCCGCCAGTTCCCAGAAAGCTGCTCACCCTGCCGCAACGTGCGTGTCCTCATAGGACTACACGTGCTATCTCATGCCATGCTGTGAATCGGACGCTGTGCACGTCAAGCCGACAAGCGACGTCGTGGGGTGTGGATATGAGCCTCTGGGTTTCTGGTGGCAAGCGTATCACCGCATCCCTCCGCATCCCAGGAGCAGTTATATCGTCGTGGCTGAATGTGGCGTCTGTGGCGTGCATGGCATGGCTGTAGCCTATAGCCATACGCTCGCATCCCAATGACTATGACAACCCGAGACCGAGGCGGGCAGCTCGGAGCTATGGAATCGCGAAGAAAGATGGCGTGCTCGGCACGGATGCTTTGAGTTGGTTGTCAAATGCTTAACCTACACGCACGCATATCAGCTCGTATCTCAGCTGACCCAGAGACGCAATACCCTGGGAAGACGCGATAGGAGTGTGATAGCTGGTGCGAAGATCAGTCGATGAACATGATAGAGGTGTGCAGGCTTACGAACAGACTGCACGGCGGCGGGCCTGGCACAACTGCGACTGTGAGTCCATGCACCGGCACTCGGGACGGTGAAAGGGCGACCAGAACAATGCGAAGCAGCAGAACCACGACCGCCCTGCTGTATTCCTCTGGAACTCGCCATACCGCGACGAGCAGCCTCGAGGCGATCTGCGGGTGAACGTATGATCGGTGTTTGCCTCTGGCCACCAAGCTACTGACGCTGCTGCCGGAAACGCCTGGCGCCTGGTAGGCCACTAGGCACAGGTACGCGACATGCACCTGCGTCCCGCGAAATATTGAGGCTGTTCGCCGACCATGAGTTCGCCGCCCAAATAATGTCCGCTGTCTGGTTGTAGCGGAAGCGGCACCGCGGCAGGCCATGCGAACGTTGATTTCCACGGAGGTGAGGAAAAGCTCCTTGGTGAGGACTTGCCAAATCCGTACTCTGCCCGCGATACTCTGCAGAAGGACCTACTTGGAGTCCTACCGTATATTTGGCGTGTACTTAATGCTAGTGGGAATCTCACATCAGGATGCGCGCAATGAGACCGTGAGTGACGAATACTGACAGTCCTGCTCCGCGACCGTGCAGATACACAACGCGGGCGCCAACGTTTCGCATGCCGTGAAGTAGAGTTCAGGAGCAATTCAGCGCAGACGGACACCGTCCAATTCTGGTCAAGCGTCGCAACCGATGAGACATGCGCTTGGTCACGGTGTGGTAAGCAGAATGATCGGCTAAGTAACAGAAAAGTCAGGACGTGATAGAACGTTGCGGAGCACGGGGTAGAGGGAGAAGATACACCAGGAAAGGCAGGCCACTCCGCGAACCATGGGTTCCGCAGACGCTTTACGCGCGCCGTTGTATGTGGCATACAACGAGCCAGAAAGTGTGGCGCGTTTTAACGCACCTGGCTGGACAGCTTTGAGACTCGTTGCACGACCGACCACCGCCTTTATTCCGTCGACGCTGTTTGGTGCACGATGTCCATTTTCCGACTTCAAAGGCGCAGTGTAGCAGCTGATGATGGGCCACTGATGTTTCGGCTCAGAACAATATGCATGGGCGCCAGCCGGAAAGTTTGCAGGCGTCCTGTATTCCCGTATGTCAGCGCCGTGCCCTCGATGGGTTAGCCACGATAGGGCCAGGAGCGCAATTTACGTACAAGAACCTGGGGTGCAGACCTAGCCCTTTCTGGTGTGTGCACGGGCGCACGCAATTGGCATGTCCCGGTGTTCTGCACGAAGCTTGGTGGCAGAAAGAACGCGACGGATCTTTCTTATCGGCCATGGCCAGTGCGTGCACACGAGCTTGAGAAGCCACAAGGTGCGCCACACGTTCCGTTGGCGAGCTCAAGACGTTACGGCTTGCGCTTCGAGGATCTTTCATGTGCGGGATGCTGGTGAAATTCATGCGCAGTAGATGCTGGCCTGCTCGCGGGACCGCGACAGATGTGTCGACGCGTCTGCGAGCTTCAGGTACGCTGGAATCGACATATCTACGATCGCAAACACGAACATAAGCACAGAAGGGCCGAGAGTTATGACGACGGGCCAGGTGAGCCTCTGAGATTGAGATGAACGACGTAAGTGCGAAGCAGAGGGCTGAGAAACAAGCTGCAGGGGCAGCGAGCCAGAGGGACGGAGTAAGAGAGTGATTGGCTAATGGGATAAGGTTGATCATTACGAGATTAATAGAGGTAGCAAATCGTGTATAGATTCGATCGTGTCGATTTGAATGCATTTCTAAGAGAGGTCAGTATGAATTTGTTATACGTATATAGGAAGTTTGTTAACTTCTCCGCCGAGTTTGGATTCATCTCCGCTTGTGCAGGCGTCAGGCAGGACGGCCGAGAGAGCATCGGCAGGGGTGCTTTAGGGAAAGCCCTCCACCAACATAGTCCCAGACACAGTTTCATCTTTTCCCTCGACACGCCTTTAGACGTCTCACATCGAGCCCATTCAGCCACGTCCCTTTCAAGCCGCACGTCTTCACCCGCACTCGCTGCGTTTCGGTCTGAGCTATTGGTCGCTGCGGGCAACAGGCGACATGGTGAGTGTTATATTTGGGCAGCTGTAAAGATCCCGCCAAGGTGCTCCTCGCGGACCCGACCTCTCTGTTTCCACTTTCGCGTATTTCTTAATCATGCAGTTGCCCCTCCAGGACGTTAGCGCCGGCCTCTCCTCGGCTTTCCTCTCGACCCCATCGTCTGCGGAGGTCGACTACTACAATCCTCTGGCGGTACGTACCGCCTCTATTTCGTCGAGGTCCCTTTTCATCTGCGACATTTTCTGCGCACATCACTATGGCGTCAAAGGCGTACGGGCTGCTACAACGCCGGACGCCGTTGGGTCGTCCCGGTATGACGGCGGGTCCTTGGGATCTACAATCGCACATCAGGGTGGGAAGTGTACGTCGAACTACACGAGCTTAAGCCCGCGTCAGCTGAGCCGTGCTGTCTACTCGACTGTATAGCTGCGATACTCGTGCGCGAGCTACCCTGAGCGCGTCCCCCGCGTCAGACGCCGAATGGGATCCAGACGTCCTATCTTTACCTGCACGATTTCCTTTCGTCATGCTCAACGCTGATCATGATGTTTCCAGGCTGAAGCAGAGCTGGCGAAGAGCAGTGCGTTTATTCCCGGACGATCCGTCCAATCCATGGCGGCTATCCACACCCTGCCAATTGAGATCCTGTCGCGCATTTTCCTCCTCGGACTGACTGACAGGGAGTACCCAGACTTTCCCGCTATCGGCGTGCCAGGCTTTGAGGTGTTAGTCTCGCACGTATGCCAGCACTGGCGGCAGGTCGCCTTGCGCACACCGCATTTGTGGTCCATCGTACACCTCCGCACCGTCCCGCACATGGACCGGGCAAGACATTATCTCCGAAGAAGTGGTCGGACCGCTCTCCATATCATGGTCGATACCTGCGACCAGGAGGAACACATCAAGGGCTTCCTCCTGTTCCGCGACGAGTTCCTGCCGGTCTTCGACATCCTTGTTCCGTACATCGACAGGTGGCGGTCGATCCAAATTCGGGTGCGCGACCGCCAGTGCAAGCTCGGTGCGCGCCAGGTACTCTCGACGTGTGGGTCCGCACGAAATCTTGAGTATCTGCAGCTCTGGCACGTGGAGACATGGGAGACCCCCGAGAGGCTGTTCACGCAGATCGGCCCTCCGCCGGTGGTCGTCTTCAACAAGTCCCTCCCCGCGCTGCGACACATCTCGCTCATTGGCGTCAACCTCCCATGGGTGCACTCACCATTCCTCGAAGATCTTTACACCATTGAGTTCGGTCTACACGCGGATGACGTCCGCATACCATATCATTTGTGGGAGCGGATGCTCACGACGAGCCCAAATCTCGAAAAGCTCTCCCTCCATTATTCCGGCCCTCGCGGGGGAGCGGGAGATTGGCCGAACACGTCTGTCAAGCTCTTGCACCTGCAGGAGCTGATCCTCGAGGAGATGGTCCCTTCGACGCTCATTCAGCTATTCCCACGTATGCACATGCCGCATCTCTCGGTCCTCCGCCTCACTCTGCCCAGTCTCGAAGACGGGGAAGATTGTTCGGCCTTCTTGGACTACCTCGTAAAACCACCGCCTCTCCTCCCCTTGATCCCAGAAGACGAAGAGGAGAAACCCAAAGGAAAGGGCAAGGGTAAAGCTAAGGCGAAGGAAGCGCCCAAGGGTCCGGTGTTCAAGGAGCTTGAAACACTGGCTCTCAACGCCTTGGAGTGCAGCGCAAAGGCGTTTGGCGAGTTCTTGTGGGCATCACGGTCGGTAAAACATCTGGAGGTTGACGGCGCGCGTTTGGGCGAGGGACTCTTCGACGAGTTGATGCGCTTACACACCGCAACACCGACCAAGGCCACGAAGGCGGAGGCGCACACTTTGCGCAAGCCCACTTCCCAGGAAGCGACGCCCAGAGCCCCAGAGTGCAGGTCGAGAGAAGGTTCCTGCGACTCATCCGATGCTGCAAGCAGTGTCGACAGCGGGGAGACGGCGCTCACCACCCCGGGTCCCGAATTTGCGCCGGCTCCGCCTACTGCCCCCAATACGGCGGCTACAGCGCCACCACCGCCGGAAGTTGTGCTGCCGCAGCTCGTCTCTGTGAAGGTTACCGGGCTTTCCAGCGAGGTTCTGTGTGCGTTCATACGTTTCAGGCGCACACACGATCACCCTGTCCCTAGGTGGCGTGTGAGCGAGACGATGCGATCACCGGAGCTCGAGAAGGTGGCGGAGGAGATGGAAGAGAATGGCAGTGTGGAGAAGATGGTATGGGAGGAGGACGAGGATGCTGAGGAGGACGAAGAGGAGGACGATTACTATGATGACGAGGAGGCGGCGGAAGACGAACAAGAGGAGGACATCGGGTCCAAACCTGGGCCATCTACCCTCCCAAAACTGGCGCCTGTAGGCCCCGCCGACACTGACGACGATGAGCCAGTCGAATATAGTGATGAGGACGAGGAGGACTAAAGGCTGTCTCGTGGTCCCTATCGGACCCTGTATTCGCAATGGTGCGCCACGTTATATTACACTATGCTACGCTTTCACCATGCTACTCCCTATCCAATCTATATCATTCTATCACACCCATCTTGGTCGCTTTTGATCTCAGCTCCTGTACCATACTATCGCTTTCAGTCGCTTTCTGTTTTGCTTGAGTCGTGATTTCATCTTGGTTCTCCACACGTTTACGCCTCAGTCATATCCATGACCTCACTCCGTATTTTTAGATCACTGTTTTGCTTTTGACTTACTATTAGGTTGCAACTGCAATGTCTACACTGTGTACTAACTATATGTGCTAACGGAGTGATATATTCGATATTAGCCACTCCTGGCGGCCGACGCTCATCGGATTGCACTCCGGGTCGACCTCGTTGTGTTACCCGTGTCTAACCCGTCCTTACTTATATATCCAAGCCGTAGATGGACCGCACAGTATCACCGTCAGCACGCCCCTGCTCCCGCACTGTCTACGACGCTGTGTAGGATCGTCTCTTTGACAGGCATAACCCTACTTTTCCAGGTGCGTCGTACGGCATTGTCGAAATGCATCCGCTGAAGCCTTTCTAGGATGCAGAAGACTGTTATTCTTCCCCAGGAGATAATAGACGAGATCATCGATGAGCTCGCGGACAAGCGGACAGCGTTGAAGGCCTGCTCGCTTACTTCTCGCAGTTGGGTGCATCGGTGCAGACATCACTTGCATCATACTCTCACTATCAGACACCGCCACTATCACATCCACACGACCAACCGCATTCGCCAAGCCAACGCTCTCGCGTCCCTCCCAGCTATCTCCGCGTACGCGCGCGTCCTACATGTCCGTGGCGAGCCGTCCAACGTGTGCTTTCACCGCGAGTCCGAGACGTGCGACGACGAGGACTCGAAAGAGCTGTTCTGGCGCCTCCTGGAGCAGCTCGCGCACATTCGGCGCGTAGAGATCAGCGAACTCTACTGTAGCGACGTGTCCGCCGCGGACACAGTGCGCTTCTGCGGGTTCTTAGGGACCGCGACGCACCTCACGCTTTCGGACTGCGAGTTTCGCGACCCCGACGAGCTGCGCGCGTTGCTTGTGGCATGTCCGGAGTTGCGATCGCTCAAGCTGAGCTGGATCTTTTGGTCGCATAATACGGGCCGTCGGTACGCTCCCTTGTCGCCACCGGATGCGTCGCCTCTGCCGCCGAATTTCCCGCCGCCATGCAATGTCTCATTCGCCAAGCTCGATCATCTGCAAGTCGGATATTGCGCGCGAAAGATGGACGAGAGCATCGTACGGATGTTTTTGTCAGCTGAGGGCCCGATCTTCACTACGAAGCTGTTCCTCGGGCCCACCGACTTGGACATCGAGATGCTGCCGTCTTGGATACGCGTTGTCGGTCCGACTTTGGAGCACCTCACGTTATCCTTCGGGCAAGTTGTCAGTGCCAAGGTCGCGCAGCAGGGTAAGTCCAATCACTGTTCTGCTCATGCGTGTGGCGTTGACACTTGCACAGCGGCCGTCTCCTTGAAGCATTGCCGAGCATTACAGAGATTAACGTTCTGTGCCAAGCCTTGGTCATCCTCGTCGTCTGCACCGTCCAATCCTTGCTTTTGGCCGTGCGCCTTGGAGCACCTGCGAAGCGCGATTAGCATAAAGACACTTGCTGCGGTGGAGTTTGTGTGGACCATCGGGTACGAAGACACGGGCAAAGAGCGTGCGACGGCTTTGGAGGAGGTCAACGGATTACTGCGAGAGATGCGATATCAAGGGGCGCTGATGGTCACTTTTTCTACTATCACCATGACCAACAGGACAAGACGCGAGGTCTGTCGCTCTCTTGTCGAGGTGCTACCGGCGTCTCTACTACCCACAACTCAATCACCTTGAACGCGTATCCTCAACATATTATAATCGGACTCTGTATCGTAGTCACTGTAGCATAATTCCATGGGCAGCGGCCACGGTCAATCAGCTCCCTTGAATGCCGTTGTGACCGTGAACATGATCGGCCAACCCGGCGTCCATATCATACCAACAAGCAAAATGGCTCGCGTGATCTCCGCCATCATTTTGAGCTCGTACCTCTCCCTTTGGAGTGCCGACTCACCTACAACTGAGCCAGTTGATACTCAGTGTATCTATATATCGCGATGAATAGGATCCATGATGGACCTCTAACGAACAACCTGAGGTCTTACTTAGGTAAGTGGGTTCGCGTCGATGTCTTCTTGTTTTTCTCTTACACTCAACACATCATATCAATACTGCTACAAGACTTTCATCGCGATCTACCTGTCTCTATCCGGGTCGACAGCTCCGATTTGCTTTGGCCCATGATCTTCCGTGCAACGTTCAGGTCAGGCGGGCAGGGGTCGCGGCCAGACAGTGACGGGGCCCGTGTCTGTTCGCACCAGAACAGGTTTCTATCATTCCAGTTATGTTTGCAGGTCACTGGCCTTTCAGGCAGCGACCTGTTGTTCGATCGTGATTCGGTCGCCGCCACGACGTTTCATGTTTGGGTCCTTTGGGAAGGCATCGTCTGTGATCCCGTGGCTGGTAGTTTGTTATCGCCTGGCCGTCCTTGGTCGGCTCGCTTCAAGTCTGGTAAGCAAATCATGTCTACAGTATTTCGTGTCGTTGACGTGTCGTGTTGTAGGGTTTTTGATGAGCCGCGGCCCCGTCGTGTACGATCAGGCTAGTGTGTGAGCCCGGCGGACGTTGACCAGCGTGATTCTTCCGTCGTCGTCGTTGGAAGTCGCTGCAGCCCACCTGACATACCCGATGACCCGTTCAGCGTGGCACAGATGTGCGACGTACAACGGTACATGTTGGAAGCGTGCAGAACGTATAAGTTGCGACCTTGGCGTAGAATATTGACACCCTACGGCGTTCATTTTGAAGACGGCCTGTCTTTGCGACAGTTACGGTCATTGACCCGCGAATACGCTTGCCAAAGGTAAACGGCGTAAATATGAGAGCGTGTCGCCGGGAAACATCGCGACTGAAACGGGTCCGTCGTAATTAATAAAGACCTGTACATACACATCCCAATCTACTTCAGAACCATTGGTACTGGGCTCTGTGTCGACATGTCTCGCCAGCGACCGCTACCGAGATTATGAATTAACGAGCGCTCGCTGAGCGCTGAGCGGCAATGAGCGCTCATGCGGCCATTGTTCTCGCACGTGACAGGCCAAACAACGCGCCAACATGACCGTGACGCCAGCAGGCGGCGCACCGCGTGAGCCTCTTCTTCTCAACCATCATCTCCTCCATCTCACATTCTTCCTGCATCAATACTGGATATCTATCATGAGCATTCCCGATTTTTACGTACCTGACGATTCGACACTGCAGGACAAATACCTGGATTGGGCGGCACAGCTCATACCGTTCTACGACGAATGCCGACCTGAGGTCGCGGATGGCCAGCATGCGTATGACGATCCGGAGAAGAGGAAGAATGCCATCTTGGTTATTACAGGCAAGTTTAGCTCTTTTCCTTCTTGATTGGCTCTTATTGACAACTCATTGCAGCACTTGAAAACGCAATCGAGGACGATCCTGTCAATAAAAGCTGTACGTACTAAGATCCACCCATAAGAGAGCCATCCATTTCTAACGTTCCAGAAGACTTCCTTGAAATTCTTCTTCACTTGTCCTACCTGGAACACTTAGAGAAGCTAGCCAAACTGCGTAAACAATCTCAAGCAGCGAAGCACGCCTTAGCAGGTATGCATGCACATCACCCTGACAGCATTGCCTCTCGGCTC